>JABUQX010139522.1:10000-30761 GCA_015478945.1 Trachelipus rathkii
ATGTTCGGAATACTTATAAGGGTATTTTAAGACATAATTTTAGAACATTATTAATATTTAAAACAAAGATGTACTAATATACTCTAAACATATAATAATATTACTATATTCCAGAGAGATCACCATTGAGAAATATAACAACATTATTGTTTATATGTCTATACCATACCAGTCACGGTCATAGCAGCTTTTACCACAGGTGTGGCCAATAGAACTGTCTGCACATCTATGCGCTCATGGGAATATGTTGCGAAGCATAATAACCAGCCAGTCGAGAGTAATCCAAAATTAACAGGACTCAGAACACGAGGTTTCCCTACATGCGATCACCTAAAACCATCGTGCTCTTTCGCCGTTTTGCGAAGCGTTTAATATTTCGTTCTTCATTCATATCATTAATTAATGTCACTTAGATGGTCTGCACTACTTCTCTTGATTATCCTGTCAATATATAATACCTGAATGAGTTGTGAATGTTACCAGATAACAGCCAGAAATTGAGATCAAAGGATGTCAGACTTTATGTCTCAAATATATATTTGAGAGACCTCAATCCTACTTAATATATTCCCATTTCTTAGGAATTGAGATGTAATATATAAGTCAATACATAAGCTTAGATATAAGAGTCAGCCAGCTGAGATACGTATGCATTGATACTAATTACTAGTTTTCAGAATAATATTACTTGAGTCATACACCTGTACGTTATCCGCTGCATGATATAGTATTGGCAAATAATTTATAATAAAGAAAAAGACGTTGAAAATGATGCGAGCGGGATTTCAATCATAATTAATATAATGCAGTATAACCGTATATAGCGCTTGGATCCATTAACTAACTATAATAAACTGCATACAATCATCAATTAGCTACATAGTTACCTTGAAAAATGTGTTAAAAAATAAAGACATCAGAGTGTTTTCACAATTCATCTAATTATTTATAACCATATTCTGAGTAAGGCTACCATTGACGATGTTAGGTTAATTAATGCTCGATAATTACCGTTAGGGTAAAAGTTATAAAAATTTAGTCTCAATTCTCTTGATTGGATATTTCGCTGTATCGGTCTAAAAGAGATTTCTTATCTATTTCCATATTGATTATTTATAATGGGTATGTATTTAAATTTCACTTGTACGGTATATAAAGATAAGCGTCCAGCTAGGTTATATAAAAGAAAGGCTTGGTGCCGGAACGTTGGGCCTAAAAGTAGCGCTTTTAAACACTTAAGAAGCAAATATACGGTGTAGTAATACTAGTATACATCCTGAATACGAGTACTACACTGGAATATGTGTATGACAGAATAAGTACTTTCCTGAGAGAATATAATCCTAATCGATTATACCACGTCCATAAATTTTAACATGACGTGTATATATTGATTAGTTCAAGACAAACACAATTAACCGAGCTCAAACCGCCATTTTAACTACAATCTTTATAAATCTGATTATTTAATTAATCTGTGTAGATGAGACTCCTTTGCGTCTTGAGAATAATTTAATAAAGATTATATACAATATTAAACTTTCGATAATGATTGTAACGAGCGACTCCGGAGCGCGCGTAGATTAGTTTATCATAATTTAAAAATTAGTACCTAGTCAATTGAATTAAATACAACGTTACACGAAATTTTGTCTCGGATGAATATACTATAGTGATCCGTTTTTCCTGTGAGTATCTGAACCATTCATTTCGTTTAACTAACTATGTCCTTCAGATATAAAAACACAGTCGAAAAAGGAGTAAAGATATTTGTACTAAAATATGATTCGAACTATTCGAGAATGATCTCAAATCAGTTTTATTAGTGATTGCGTGAACGGGATTTAGAATACTAATTAAGTTGGATCACTCACATTAATATTATGATGAGGAGTTCCACTGAGATAGAGATCCAAGTTCACTCTTACAACAGGTGCTGCGGAATGGAGGGAGGGGAGAAATGCGACTTGTCTATAGGTATTAACAATCCGGACAGTGATAAAGATGGAATGAAGTATATGAATTAAACGAACGTAGTGAAAGATAGTCACACGTTTTATATGTTTATTAAAAAAATTTACCCATTAATGTAGTGATGTAAAGGGAAACACATCAATACACTTTTTCTTTAGTGGTCTTTCCTATTCCTTAAGGTTTTTTACCGTGCGTTACCATAAATTAATATATAACAGCTTGACTGTCCATCTATTACGTCGTAATTTATATTAGTATTTATACAATCACTTATAACATTCATCAGTAAAGCTTATCGAGCTGTCGTCGATTTTAGACCGCTATTCGAAGGTCAGATACCTCTCCATATTCTATACCTAGATCTCATTATGACTATCGCTTATATTTAGCGAGGTTATTTACCTGTCACTATTTAAAAAACTAATAAGGAGATCCAAAGTTTATATAAAAAGAACTACATAATTTATAAAAATTCACTTAAACCATATCACCACACCTCTAGCTTATATTTAATCTGGGATGGGTGGGTATTCTTTCCATTTATTTTTTAATTTATTTAAATAATCGGGCTTCCTTCTATGTTATAACTTTTAAAACACTTGAGCTGTCCCTAGTCTGAATAGGGTATGATTTAACCTTTACATAGCGTCTCTATTATAATAAATATATAGAATTCGAGAGACTATAATAGATATATAATATATTCAGTTATGGGTCTCTCAATCGGTAAGTAGTGACATTAGGAAAGCGTATTATAACTCTATATCTTTAAGGAAAATGAACGACCTCGTGATACTACACAAGAGCTTATTAAGTAGATTCCCTACGTACTGATTGGGTCTAATATATGCTGTATATAACATTCAGGTCTCATACCTAAGGATGCTTGAAACTCTATATTGAAAGGTCAGTTTAAAGCAATTAACAAAAATGTAATAACTCTATGGTAGTCAATATTTTGGAGACAATCTACTTCCAATTGTTCGATTATATATACGTATATAGATCTTATTTAAATTGGTTATTAGGATTTCGTTATTATTTCACAAATATTTATTAGTTCGCATTGATGAGTTAAAGTTGTTACATTACCGTAAAACCAGGCATGAAGAAATTGGAAATAAATAAACCCTCTATCTTTCAGGTCACCATGAGCTTCGAGCATTGTGGGAGTGTGACTGACAATAACGATTACTATGAATTCGTAATCGGTTTTATAAGACCAGAAACCACTAAATATCTTACATAACAGGTCTTTTATCAAAATTTTTTGATTTACAACGCCATGAGAAACACGTAAAGTAAGCCCGACTTTATGTACAAAAACTCAATATAGTATATCGACTTATAATATTAATTTTCATAAGAAATAATTCTTTACAGCAATGGTTTACGAATAATGTCCCGTATTAGTTTTAATTTATATAATAAACATTTTTAACATATTCAACTTAGCTTTCTACAATATTTACTAAAGTTTTCGAGAGATGAATCCTGAATAGAATCTTTCACAGATGCGAATCAAGAATTTTCACTAATCCTGCTTAAATACATTTCCAATCCAAAGTGATATGGAGTTCACAAATTATGCTTTTGTATAGTTTGATATTTCTTATATTAGCAGGATGTTTAGATCCATATGAGGCCGGATGAAGGGCAGACGATTTGATTAGAAAATGTATCTTCGATAGTACATATTAATTCAGTTTCTAATCACAAAATTTCAAATCACATACTTAATTTTATACGATAGCTAGACTCTTACACTAACCGTGAAGCTATTCTTCTTAATTGACAACTTTACCATCTAGAGCGTACTAATGTTGAATTGTATTAAGTGATTCTCCACTCGAATCTCTTAAGCTATCACTCTTACGGTATACTTTAATAAAATGAGTATTAATTCTAAGATGAGTATATATAATAGAGTGTACACTAGAAAAGTCGTCTAATACAATCATCATGGCTATTTTGGTATATCTACTCTTATAGATTACACTTGAGCAGGCCATAGGTTGTATTCCTAACATATCGATGTATCGCTATATAACTTAAAACGCGACTCTTTCGACGCCCTACTAACGCCTGTAAAATGTATTTAACACATATTACAAAATGTAAGATTCATCTGTGTTATACTTTATATTGACTTAAGACACATAATATTTATAAAGCATAACTTAAAAACTCTTTCCCATCTAGTGGGGTAATATAAAGTATTATATCTACAATTATAGAGGTGCTTTAGTAATTAATCGTTATCATAATAATAATCTACTCAATATTCGAATCATCACATGTAAGTAACTACATTTACGAAACCAGTCTGAAGTGTGAAAAATAAATAAATATAATTGCAAATTTATTAGCCTATACAGATTAATCTAATCTCTACATGTGATTATATAATATATTTGTCACGGTTGAATGTACCTACATTAACTTACTAGGAAATACTATAATCTTTACTAATATACTACGACTTGTTTAATTGCTTGTTATTCAAAGTATCATATACGGAACACATCGGTCAGTATTATTATTAGGGATTATAATATGAGACCTATCTGTTATTAATAATATCTTTATCAATGAGAATAAATATACTTCATCTAAATTACGAGTACCTCGCACACGATAACACTCATTAATCTGTGTTAATTTTAATAAACGTTTATACATTCCTCGAGGAGACATTTAATAAAAATAACTTACACATAATGCTGTGTGTGACTCGAGGCATGATATATCTCTATCACGGCGCATACAGTATCATTTTCGAGAGGCAAAGAATCCAACTTATTCGTACAATTATTTATCGTTCACTAGAGTATTTTAATTAGGGTAATAATTATACTCATATAGTATAGGTATATAAGTCATGACTATATATTATGTATTTATTACCTGGATATATACTCCATAAAGTCCAGATAATAGAATACAGAGCTAACGTTAAAATAGTAATGAATTATTATTAGCAATTGTTAACAAATTATTTCATTGTATACCATGTATCACAAAGTAATACTGAGATCAATATTATTTATATATTATAATACTATAACTCTCATGAGTTATATATAATATCTAATGACCTTTATATTATTATATTAAACATTATTAATCTTATCATAAATACAAGCCGTGGGGTGAATATAGACACTAAATATAAAAAGCTATATATATTTTTTATATCACTATATTATATTTTCTCCACTAATAGCCTTGCTTTGATATTATTTTTCTAATTTTATTAAATCTGTATTAGTATTATTCGTATACACATTAAAGGATGCTAATGATACATATTTTCATGTATTCTTGTTATTATAGAAATCCTCTACTTATATAAATTTTTCAAACTACATTATTATAAATTAATACTTACAAAGATTAATAATTAAATATAAGTATACTATTACTATTATACTATGAAGCTTTATTACTAATAACTATGAGTTAACATTTATTACTTAAAAATACTTTATAATAAATATACTTACATACGCGACCATATAATAATCCAGGCTCACCTAACATATCACTATTTTCTATGGAAATTATATTCTAATTACTAAGTTATTAGGATCTAACTCACCATAATCTACTCACTAATTTATTCACACACCTAAAGTGTTTAGTCTTATTTTATATATTCTTTTATATCCAATATACATATATTAGTTATATATGTAATAATAAGTCCAGGTATTATTAGTTCATTAACACACATCTCTTATTAATTGGTACATGAATATGTATCATTTAAGTATGTTCTAATGTATAAAGACTTAAGAGAGAGTATATTTAAGAGTTATTATAAGTTCTGTTTTTTAATATTACGAAGAATATATTCCTTGAGATATGTATTTACAATTACTTACGTAGAAAATACCTTATCATTGACTATTAATCATTATCTATTATAGTCCCTTATATATTATTAACTTATATTTATCAATCTATTTAGCAGCTTTATTATACATATGAATATGGTATTGTAATACACTATATAATATACACTTACTCAGTAATACTAATTAATCTTGAATACACATCTTGAGCTCATAAAAATTTATTATATACTGAGATTCCACCTTATCGGTTACCATATCATTTGTCGGATTATCCTACCATGCTCATTAATTAAACTTTCTTTGCATCACTACGTCAAAGCAAGTAGTGCCTTATTATGATTTTTTTATCTTATTAAAACCTATAAGCTCACATAAGTATTCCTACGTCATTGAGATTATAACATCTATCACTATCACATATATAATAAAGTAACTATATATAACAAATATTGAATACCCTAAATTGTAAGATTATATATTAATTATCAATTAATCTGTAATCAAAAATTCAAACTAAGAACCATATATTAACATATACGTTGTCAAATAAATAGTTTTACAAAAGGAATAACGCACGTTCTGAAAAATTTATTATTTATCAGAGTTATAAGGATATTCTTAAGTAGGCGTAAATAAGCTCACATCTCCTAATACACTATTTAAATATTTATTTCTAAATTATTCATTTTTTATATAATTTATGAATATTAGAGTAAACTTATATTAAGAATTAAAATAGAATCGTTAATGATATATAGTCAAGTATATCAAGCATCCCATAGTGAATAACACCCGCAAGTATCTAATACTATCATAGGTGAAATTATTGAAATAAAAATACTTCATATCATATATCATTTATTTTCATGCATTATACTACTTTCATACGGATACGATGATATTATTCTATTACTTGATATAATAATAATACTCTCATTCTACACATGTTGACACTAATACTCTTCTAAAATGATGTGAACAATGTGTAAGTAACGTAATTTTATATTTTTAAACTGAGTAAAAGAGTGCCAGCAAGACACTTAACAGCTTATAGATAGGACCTAATCTAATTAGTAATAAAAACAGAAAGCTAGAAAATAGCGAGTAATAATAAAAAGACGAATTCTGCAAATTTCGCGAGTGCGAGTAAAAAGTAGCATCGGAGGATAAATATTCAGCTATGGAGATAATATAGAAAGATTAGGAATTGTCAGAATAATCATGAAGAAAACTAGACGATGTAACGACGAATAGCTAAAATAAAGTACGCATAGTGACGAGAGAGGCTGCTACTTCCCATGCCAATACTCGTAATCAGATTTATACCTTATTATTATTATATGTATTTGTCAACAGAATTTCTTCTTCGCTGCCTAAGATTGTGTAATCATGATGTGTGTATATTCACTAACTTACGCATACTAACAAAAAAAAACACTGAGGTGGATTAAGCTTGAGATCAGTGAATATATAAAAGAACTATATAGCCAAAGACGTCTACACACTTGAGTTAAGTATATAAGATCAACCAAGAAAGAAAGATTGTGCAGCAGCTACTCATACCATAAATATGTATCCTAGTTAAAACACACATATAAAGAATTACGAATGTCATTATTTCTGCAATGAGATAGTTGTTTTATCTCCTATATACAGAATACAATGTCTCTGACTGATAACTTTATTATCACGTTATATTAACTTCTAAACCTCATTTCTATACGTATACAACTTATATGTCTAAGGCTTTATTTCCATACACACTCCCTGTGTGTATGTATTTTCTCTCTGCTTCGTATCTTTCTAAAATTCTGTAATGAAATATAAACTGCGTGAGTTTCTAAAGTTCTTCTTTTATCTAACGTCATTATACCTTGCATGGAAATAAAAGCCCGATCTACCATACAGTATGGGTTATATATAGAGATGTATAAATGATTATATGGTCGTAACTTAGGAGAAAGATGCTGCTAACATTATGGTGGGTAAATATAACTGAGTTATCGTATTAGCACTTATTGTAATTACACAAATTATATGAACATATAACTAACTTATAGCATCAGCCTGATGTAGTTAGTCTAAAGTCTGCTTAATTATTAAAGATTATGGGGTATTTTAAAAGTAGACTTTAAATATCCTCCTATAAACTATTTACTTATAAATACATACTATTATATATATTTCAGTACTACTATTATTATATGGTATATGATCTTACATAACTAATCCACCGATTGATCGAAATCGTATAATATCGTATCCCTTTAATATAATAATATATTAACATGTAACCTATACTAACTAGAATTAAGGGATGTTGTTGAGTAATACTATATCTCAATAAATGATAGATTGAAGTGAGTAGGGGCTAAATGCACAATAACCTAATAATATAATTATATATATTAAATGATATGAATAATAATAATATAATATATATAATATATATAAATTCTACCATAATTATTAATATGATTCATATATATAGTATTAAATAATTAATATATATCATAATTATATATTATATAATATATATATAAAATATCGAGTATTAGTATATATTAAATAATATATAATATAGTATATTAATTATTAATAATATTAAATATATATATATTATATATATAATAATAATATATTATTAATATAATAATATTAATTAATGATATATATAATAATTATAATATATATAATATATATATATCATATATATTAATAACTATTTAGTTTTATAACTACTAAAATTAATTTTGATATAAATTGTTATTATTTTTATTTAAGTTTATTATTTTTAATGATTGATTTATTTTGCAAATAATTTATTATTATATCTGATTTATTACATAACAAATCATATATTATAAAGAAGAGTATGGAAAATTTGAATTCAAAAAAGATATATAGGACCTATCACGACTTATATTAATATTACGAGTCTATTTATTTATTTTTAATTATTTTATTAACTAAAGAAGTGATGACAACGCAGTAAGGGCAAACGCAAAGATGTGATCAATGAGGTCGGAGGTTCACTCTGACCTATCTGAGGGAATCATGAGAACTAGGTTAAGTAGGTAACTTATTATCTATCACCATTACCCCTTATTCATACTGTTTAATAGGTCTTCACGGTAACCATTAACACATATGACTCTTATGTAGTTAATTAGTTGTGATATATGTCGTCAGAGGGGATATTATCTTAAACCAGAACTCCTCTTAAACGGGGTAAATGATAGAAAATCGTCCCCCTCAGTCTATGTACTCCGTCGAGGCTTACAGAGCCTATCACTTAAATTATTTTTATTATTATTATTTATAATTATCATATTGTTAAATAGCTTTATATAGGTTATGATTTACCTAATAATGTTAAATTATGGTATTTTTCTGAGTAATAGTGTCTGTAACTTTTCAAGAAATATATTCAATATATAAAAAATTATAAATTATTTTTATATTACAAATGTGTAAGTTTTTAATAATAATGTATATTATAAAAATATTTTCGAAATACTTTTTATAAAAAGATGTTAGTGATCACCTATATATCCATATATTGGAAATATTACTATGTGTTAGTACATATATTATTAGACAACTATTATTGTATGAGAAAAAAATAAAATAAAAATAAAATCAATAACTAGACTAAAGGAATACGTAAAAAACATACCAAGGGCTATTATTAATATTAATATAATATATATTATTATTTAATATAATTATATTATATATAAATTAATAATATTATAATATATTTAATATACTATTTATTATATTATTACAACATATAAAATATATTATTAATTAAAATAATAATATATATAATAACATATATATATATATTAAATAATTAATAGAGTGATTAAATATTTATACTTAACCATCATTCTTTTCTTAATATTAATCATCTATTAAGATTTCTGATATATATATATATATATATTAATAATATAATATAATTAATATATATTATATAATTTAATATAATTAATTAGTTAGATATCAGGATCAGAGATATATTAAACCGCAATAACCTAGACAATCACTAATAATGCTAAACCGTAATCACGAGAGGAGAAATAATACTATATTAGTAAGCAACTCACTACACAAATTATTTATGACATATGAATATAATATTATTAAAATATATGATATGAATATTAATATAAATTATATAACAACGGCAAACGTAGACATTAATTCACAGAAAACGGCAACCGGATACGGTTAGTTCAAAACTTAGGTACTATCATATATAACATACTACTGAATACATGCATGCTAATACCGAGAGCGTTATATAACTATGATCGCATCTAAAGATAACGCAAAATGAGTCGGTATTGTGCAGCTATATTATAGTCCGTAGTAATTGATTTACTGTATATAAGTAATTAATAATATACTCCTTTTCTAGGTCTACTCGAGCTACCTAATAAAAACTTCCAGTTCAATCTATCTATCTTTTATAATAGAGTATAGTACTACCTAATATATGATTCTATACAAACAATATATATTAATTATACATATATATATTTATTATTAAACTTATCTATATTGTTAATAATATAATTATTTATATAATATTAATCATTAATTATATATTACTAAATAACTTATATATATATAATAGACTCATTAAACTTCTTATTGACTTTTAATACATATAACTAAGTAACTATATATACCCAAGATATTAAGTAATATATTATAATTATAATATATATATATAGTATATAATAATAATATATATATATCATATAATAATATATATATTATATATATATAATAATATATTATATATAATATTAATAATATAAATTAATAATAAATATATTCTAAATTAAAAAGGATAAAACAAGCATAATATAAACGATGTATGAATATAAGTATTTAATTATAAATATATTACCTCACACACATATATAATAAATTAAAAACAAAAGAAAAATTACATAAAACCACGAACTATATTTATCGAAGAGAACTATATACCTAGACCTGGAGCACTCACAAAGTACGATCACAGTTCGACGGAGGACGCTCACAGAGTAATTAAGATAAAAATACCTCTATATAATTAATAGGATTCTAAGAATAAATCGACGTTATGAGTATATTAAGTAATATGGGATTAATTATGAGATATCCGGAGGATTCTTGTTACCTGTTAGAGTGTAGTTGTACAATTATAATTGAAGGAATTTTATTAGAGAAGAGAGTATATTTCTCTAAAACTCACACGATAAATGGGTAAATTCACAACACTGATATAACATATGATTATGTAATGAAATCAAAGGTTTAGACATAGATAATTGTCTTTTACAATTACTATGTAGTGAATTTATAGTAGCGTAACATAGAGCCTCACTATCCTAATTTTAGACTTGGTTCAAGTTGAAAGATCGAGACTAATTATGACGGTAGAAGATATCATGCATTACTATATTTAGTATAACATATCGATTCCCAATGTTCCTTCATCTTTTACTATACTTTTGGCAGGGGTGATATATAAGAGTACGTCAATACTACTTACAGTATTGTGTTATGTGGTATTATATATAATTACTTATAACAGATAAATGATAAGATTATAATTTAATATATTAAATTAATATATTATATTGAGTCGACCAGATATAAGGCGAGCTACGAAATAAATTTTAAGATAATACTATAAGATATATCACTGTATTATATTAACTACACTTATCGTATTCATGAAAGGAATAACACGTTATATACTTATATAGAATAAGTTAAATAAAAGGAAGGGTTCCTGTAGAAATCTATGTAGGTTAGGCAATAGCTCCTTACTCTATTAAAAGGGATATACCAGGGAGAGAGAGAATCGATATTTTCCTGTTAGAGAGTATAATAAATGTCATATCAGTGTTGTAAGGAATAGTAATATTTATATAGGTTAGAAGAGTATGTTCTATAGATAACTTACTTAGATCGATGAGATAGCATACTCGAATGAAGCGTGGCTACTGGGAGCGACGCAATATTAAAATATCGATAGAGCGTCGCATCAAAAAGAGGTATGACAGCGTAATATGATAATAAGACGACCACTCTGAGTTTGCTATCTCCACGAGACGGTCAAGATTAGAGAGTATTTAGAGGCCCTAGACGGCTCAATTCTAATGCGCGCGCTCAGTGTCGTGCTTATCGAGTGAATTGCACGCAATAAGAAGAGAGAGAGTAGGCGTACCCAAGAGCACGCGCGCGCGATAATAACTTGCACACAATTAACACCAATATAATTTAACTTTAATATGTAATATATTATTAATATTAATTTACGTTTAGGTCGAAGAACTTCGATATATTTATAGAGAGATAAGGAAAATTAGAATACGTACGTAGGCGAAACGATGACTGTAGTAATATAACTGCAGCGAAGGTGCTCCAAGACCCAAGCTGCAGTCGCGAGCAGAATATATTATTGATATTAAAAAAAGTATGGATAGATAGACGAGCTCATCATAGAGAAGATACGAAATTGACACTATATATAAATCATCCAATATCCTCTATAATTGAACAAATTCTATAATTTTTATTCATTAGCATTAATCATCCAATGGATAGTCCAACTTTCATAGATAATATAATCGAATTAACCCATCCAGATTATTTAGAGATAGAAATAAAAACACGATATATTTTGTATATTCATATATGATATAATATCTCACACTATTAAATATTTAAAACTTAGATACATGCTAGAATAATATAAGACAATATAATAAATATATATAATAAAGGAAAATCTCATTTAAAGTAATATTAATTAACAAAGCGATAAGTGTACTAAGATTGATTGTTAGTTATATACAATTTACGAGAGAGAAAAGAAAATAATTATGATAATAATTTTACGCACTGATAATGAATTGCGGGTATCCAGAGCTAATACTAAAATGATCATCACAGAGATATCAGATATGTTTACACTTTTGAGATTCAGAGCCGCCCTTATTTCAATTAGAGAAGGCGGCAAATATCAAAATTATAGTTCAATATATATGTCAATGAGAGGTAAGAATATATAAACAAAATAAGAGAAAGAGTATAAATTTTCACTCTAACCCACAGACATCCTTCGTCTAAAAGCGGCAATATAGTGCTAATTTCATCTACGTTAGGATCTAGAGCGACGCTGAGATCATTAATGAAAGTAGAAAGGATTATAAATTTAATTATTACTGCATAGGGAAAGATAGGATTGAGAGCGGTAAATTAGTTTTCTACAAGAACAAGATGTGATAGTTATAATGATACAATAATGAGAGGGTGGATGCAGATTCTACAACGAGGACGTAACACATTGAATCTACAAAGTATTATCCACATCACAGATGCTTAAATGGATGAGAGGTAAGTGAGCACTAACTTGATATTATACAGCAAGGGACAAGCATCTATAGTATGTATTGTAAAGATAATGAGAAGTAAGGAGTGCACATAGTGGCTATGAGTCAATATATATCATAGAAAAGAGATTTGCGGCCTTACTCAAATATATCTATGATACTCTGCAGCAGAAATATCGGGAACAGACGATTATCAGAGAAGATGAGTGGAGAGAGATGATAGAGATGAGAGGATCACTCTACTTATATCTATATAGACATATCACAGCTATGCAAAAGGAGGAAGGAAACACTGGATGTCACACAGCTGGATCAATTATAGTGAATAAACAGTGATTAAGCTATACCATTACACATGATTGGCCTAAGGTCACTAGATAATAGACTATAATAAATGGAAATGAGTAGTATAAAATTTCAGAACAATAGAAAATTACTGGCACATTAAATGATAGCTCAGAATTCCAGTTTATGGAGAAAATTTCATTAAAGCTAAAGCGACTTTTGCATATGAAGGAGGTATCTCACGCAAGTAGCATATAGAGAGCTATATATGCTTCATGTGCTAAAGTGTCTACCCTAGGAATATCTTGAAGTTGTCTTATTTATACAGATTTGAGTGAAACACTTTCACCTATATTAGCATGGTTCAATGAGATTTGCATTATCACTTTTAAGGTAGATGAGACACCGCGGTCAAGACGGCAGGTGCTCAATATATACGCGCGGTCGTCGAAAACTTTGAATATAATAGATACTGATTTTATTTCAAAGTTAAAAGTACTAAAGATTGCCATCATAAGAATTGTCGGGTTACACCTATCCACTGCATAGTGAGCGAAAAATTCACGACGAGTCTATAAAGCAGGGCTAACTGATATTTGGAGTATTACGTTAAGAAAGCAGTATGAGAGAGGTGAAATCAAAAACATATAGAAACTAGAAACTAAGAGGTCTACAGTGATTATCTGATAGTCGCAGTCGAAACAAATGAGTAGTTGAGCACGTAATAATGACAGTTGGCTTAGCAGCAAACGTAGAGTTGATGTGCGAGTATGAGAATAAGTACGCAAGCTGGAGAAGACAATATTATAAGAGTAAGTAGTTTTATATAGAATAATATGCGATGACTGAAGTTATTCAACAAGAATCTCATGATGGCTATATCACAGGAGCTGCAGCTAATATAAACATGATACAATACATAATAGATGGATACTTCAATAAATATGGTCTCTGAAATATACGAATAGGAAGGTTGCGATGGCACAAGCTTGGTGCGACTAGATAGGCAGCAATCCCGTACAATGTGTATAAGGAGTAGATGTATATAGGTATAGGAGGAGAAGAAGGACTAACACCAGTATTAGGAGAAGTACCCATAATTACACACATTAAGTAGCTGCATAGAGGAGATATAGGCTAGCTGGTTACCAAATGTCTTAGCGCGTTAGACCATAACCAGGATCACCATACAGACCTTAGAATTTACAGTATCAAGAGACGCACACTCACTCACACATCTAATCACTCACTATCGACTCTCTTACATCTAATATCATAGTTCCCTAACCACTTATAGTAATGACGATACAATACATGACGAGTATAGGTTAGATACTAATATTATGTTGAGATATGAGCTCATTTATACAAAGACTACTACTAATTATAATAGATATATACACTAATATATACTAGTAGACTTCTTATTGATAAATTTACTATATGATGATTAATGTACAACGACCTCTATTACTATTCTTACAGCGGACATACTCTAGTCATTGTATAGACCTATCGTATACCTTTAACGATTACAGAGAAGGATATAATAGTAAGATCTGCCTTATAACTTCATCTATATCACTAGATATAAGGTTAGTTGCGATATTAGCAGATATGATATTAAGGTTTACTACCGGGATGATATTGTTGGACCCTCCCTACTTTCATCCCTCAGCCAGACAATATAGTCTTATTACGCTCTACTTGAATAATCTCATATGCTAATTTTTATATATTTTTTCACATAATAAATACGTACTTTATTTAGCTTATAAAATGCTAGAATAGGTCTAACCGGCACGTTCTACTAATCTATCAGTATACGCACATCTTTCACGCTCTGCAAACGCAACCATTAGTATCATGTACTCCCTATGACGCTAAGCGTAGGCTGGGAGTATTGGGCATACCTACCTTGAGTCTATGAGCCTTTAGTAAGTAGGAAGGGATCAGAGATTGAGATTCACGAGTTTTACACAAGACATAAGTTGAGGGTATACATCATCTCTTAGGGGTTGAAATATTATATTTAACTTTTTATCCTTTTATGATAATGTATTATATTTTTAGAGCTGAATTTCGGGGTATTTTCCATGCTTTAAGTTTCGACTTCGTATGTTAATTAATTGGTTACTCAGGTATTATCATGATGTTTGGTTATCCGCTTACCTTATTACAGGGGGCCT
Source organism: Trachelipus rathkii (assembly GCA_015478945.1). Lineage (NCBI taxonomy): Eukaryota > Metazoa > Arthropoda > Malacostraca > Isopoda > Trachelipodidae > Trachelipus > Trachelipus rathkii. The sequence continues at coordinate 25,715 of JABUQX010139522.1, forward strand.
TGACTATTATTCAGGTAGAATATATTAGGCTGGTTACTCAACGGATGTAAGTTATATACCTAATTAAGTGTTTAATAATAGGAAAACATGGTGATATAAGAGTATCGCTATCATAACATATTGGTAAATTATATATGTATAATATAATTTCGTCTATGATGATGATAAATATGATGATAATAACTACCAATTTATATATATATAACTGATATATATAGCCAGTAGTTAATTTTAGGTGCTACACTTACGTAGACGTACATGATCAATATGCATTCTAAATATTCTAGAAGGACCGGTGTATCATATATCAATTGTAGAATGTCTCTCTCCGAGCCTTTAAACGTTCCGCAATGGTCAGTGATTATAATATGAGCTGAGGTCTATACCTCCTTTAAGAAATCAATCAATTTATCACGCCTTACATAGAACTAATTTTAATAAAAGTTTTTTAGTATTATCATTCTTTATCTTCGCAGAAATCATGAATTGCTTATGTTGAGGCGAAGACGGTCTGTTCATGTGTAACTCGACTTTGTAGTCCGCTCTAGAGGACGTGTACTATATTATATTAGTACTGAAATTATATTAGGTAAAGCTAAATTATATAATAATAAGATAAAACATCAAAAATACTACAACCTATATTTAATATTTCATCTATTAAAAAATTATAATGAGCCTCTTACGTAATATTAAAGAACACCGAAGGGAATGTGAGTGTATCTCATAAACTAAAACTGTACCTTTCAGCAGGTGCACATTCCTTACTTTATTTTTCGCATTAGGAACTCTAATTTCACGATTTCCCTCTTCAGGGAAAATGAACCGTTCGTAAAGACCCCGGGTAGGTAAATAAATAGAAATTAAATATCAAGTATAAAAAGTCTTATGTGTAGTACCATCGTGACACAGTCTCATTATGACGCGCGCCTAAGCCTCTGAGTATTACGATAGCTTTTACTATCCTCACTTACTCAATGCGACAATTACGAAACAAACACAATGTCTAGTGGTATAGTAATGAAATAATAGAGCGTTTTTACGGACCTCAAACCCTTCAATACTCGCTGATAGTAGTTGGAAACAGAGCTAAAGTAGATATATCAAACGGTACGCGTAAAACGGTACTCACAAACTTCGGGTACGGGAGTTAAACACATAAAACCCGGTATAACTGCTATATATTTACGGCGAAATATTTTCCAGTGGAAAACAAATTTAATAACCCGGCTGTGCCTTTCATCTCCCAATTATAAAGGTATAAGGCATAATATATTCACAGTTTCGACCAAAAAGGAGATGTAGCTTAGAATATTAAAATGTTCATTAAGTTCCGTGTATCATAATTATTATGAAATAAAGGGAATGGTTCACTCGAGGACTCTAACAATAAACTTAGGTCGCATAAAGAGAGGCTTACATATTACCTTATATATCTAATCAGTAGAGCGTATTTACTTCTAACTCCTCCACCTAGATAAAATATATTTGCGAATCACAACCGTACACTCTAAGCCTACACCTTTATATGAAACTAACAAAAAGACGCTAAGAATAAGAAAAGTATGAAGGCGAACATGAGTAGATTACTGAGTGTCATAAACAGAGGATGCAAATGATAAAGAGAGAACGTGAATAGACATCTGCCAACTGTCGAGAGTAGGAAGGGATGAACGCTCATCCTGACAAGAATAACAGGATAGTAAGAAGAATCAGTGTAAGATTAATTGAGGCATTGAAGGCTAAGCATATGGAGAAAGAATAGGATCAGATATAGAACATAATGGTGCTGGAAGCTATCTTGCGGGCTCTGTGAGAGTTATAATAATTAAACCAATTTTCATATTTTAAACACCATATTGTTAGTTTTTAGAGAGATTTGTGTTATTTAGAACGTAGAGAGAGATAAATCTCTACTGAATGTGAGTTACTTTTATTCGAGAGAGTGTGGGATGTCTAGGCTAACAAACTCAATATCAGAGGGGGACTCCTTCAACTAGAACAAAAAAGCACGAACAAGTTCTTATGACAACAAAAAATATCTAAAGGCATGGGATCTCGCAAGATATAGGTGTATTGAATGATGAATTGTATGGAAGAAAGAGAGAGATATTTTATTATGCAGGGAGGTGGCACTGTAGGGAGTGAAAGGATGGTCAGAGGAGTCATTTTTAGTGATGATAGTTATCGAAATTAGTTAATTAAAATTGATTTTCGTGGTTTTTAGGTTTTGTGAAATAGCTAATATTTGGTTGTCCTTATACCTTTTTGCTTTTTCTGTGGTTCTTTGTAGAATGTGTGTTGAGTATAATATTAATTGGATATTTAGAACCATTCAAATAGACATAAACAAACACTGTACATATAATATAGTTAGTTATTACACTCATAAATGTTGTAATTCTCTTTATATGTTTTATATACTCATTTACATTTTAACTTTTTTAAATATATATATACTTAGTAAAATGACAGTAAATCACTAAATAAACCACTATTACTATCACTAGAAACCAGCATCTAATATACAGCCTCCCTCCTGATAAATCTTGGTTGTGATCTGATATTTGAATCTATTAGATTAAGCGTGCACATTTCGAGTATACATTTTTGATAGACATAACAATAAATCAGGTCTGTATACATATAGCTCTAAACACATTAATAATCATGACGTATTTAGTTACACAAGTTTCTACATTAATTAAAAAGCTTATACTTATGCAATCATCTTGAAACTATATATATAACTCTCAACGAAGTAACTTAAGCACATACTTAACATACAAGGTAAATATAAACCTGTTAACGGAGTTATACTAAAGATTTACACACTTATACTACAACCAGATAAAGTAATCTAAAATATACAGTGACGTTAATTCAATAAACGATACATACTTACAGACTGATGTCAAGAGCTGAAAGTTTTGACTGAGTTGCATAATTAGATGTCACCGATTATTATGTTTTATAGAAAAAGTTTATAATCAAAAACTTTCTCCTGTAACAACCGGTCGGGATAGTATATGAACTACGTATCAGGATCCTTGGTTATATACGCTCAGGCACTGACTAGAACCGGGTAACGGCTTTCGAAGAGATTAATTGAAACGACGTTAAGAACGCAGAGAGCTTTAAGTCGCTATAGAGAACTACATGTTGAACAAAACCGAGCGCGTTCACGCTCGAGCATTCAGAAGTTCAGCGTAACTATAAGTGACGGTTTCGCTCAAAACCTATAGTGGGCACTGTGAGACTTAGTAATGGGCTTATACTGCATAGGCACTGACAAATACTGTACTGACTGCACGTTTTGGTGAAGGATGTCTCTAAACATGTACAGAATGTTTTAATTTTGCTTAGCGAGTTAATGCAGGATGAATATACTGTTATTTTAATCCAACAACATTTTCAACGCATAATACCCTTAACTAAACCTCATAATAATACCCTATTATGGGAAAGGATCACTACAAAACAAAGTAAAGTTTGTACCATTCTGTATAAGCTAAACTATTGAAGCATAACAGACTTAACACTACACTAACCAGATATACGAATAAGACACCATCATCACTAATCAATGGTAAGTCATTAAATCGAACATATAAGCGGGAAGTAAGATTAAAATATATAACAAGTTTTCATATTTTATAATAATTAATAATTTTCATTGAAAAAGCGTATAATATAAAATATCAAATAAAGAAATAATATCAAAATACATTAATAAAATAAGTTTAATTTAATAAATATAATTAATTCATCATATCAAATATAGAACATGTTACTTTTAATAAAACTACTATATACTATGCATCTCTATAATCAACATCTACTTAAAATGGATTGCTAAGATATTAATAAATAAATTCCTTCAGACAAACATTATTATTATTATTTACTGGCATATAATTTTGATTCAGCAGTCAACTCATTCTCTTATAAGCAAAGTGAGATAGATAAACTTATCCAGGGTGATAGTTATGAGTGCACTCACTGTTACCAACTTATTCTTGAATAGTCGGGAACCTACATGTTTTCGGTGTAACCATCGATCAATCAGATGACAATCTCTATGTATTATGTCATCATTTATATGTCAACAATCGTTTAAATGTGGATGTCGAATTCTGCTTTATTTGTATTTTTAGCAATGCTGTTAAATTTGCAGTATTGTTCGAATCTTGTTGAATAACTTATATATTGTTACGCATGAAGGTCACTTCTATGCATGATACGAGTGATTTCTCTAAATAGTTGCGGTACTCAAGGTATTTTAATATATTGTCACAACGTACGAGAGCAGCCATACGATTATTACCACTATTAAAGTCTCTCCCGAGAGATCACCTAATTAAAGTTCTGGTATAGAGTAAATGTGCACTACTACTCGAATACCATTGGATAACATAAACTTTTATAACCTCATAGCCATGGCAGTCTCAACGAATATCAATAAATAAATATTTTTTATGAAAAATCCACCACATCAGCACAATAATGATTAAGGTTCTTTATAATAAGACTCTGTCTGGCACAGGAACATTACCGCTCGTAGTATCATAGGTATACAATAAGATCATTCAAGTTTAAGCGAATGAAAATTATTTATTTGACACAACGTCTGGGAAGAAAGCTACGAGACACTCCTCGTTGTATAAGCCATAAAATGACACAAACAGACAGTAGGGAATCGAGAATTTCATACCTATTACTGTTTACCAGGTGAACATCACATGGAGACTAAAAAAACTTACCGAACTTATCTAGAGAACGAAGATCAGGTATGCGTAACACCTATAAATAGTGATAATAAAAAAAAAAGAGAATTACATATTTCATTTTAAGCGAAGCCTATATGCAGTAAAGAAAGACGAGGGGCAACGAGAGGGGGACGTAGATATCAATCTCGTACCACGATACAGCTCCGATATGCGAGTGTTAGCAGAGAGGAGAGAGGGAGGATAATACCTCCTCCGGCCTGCTAGAAACACTATACAACAACAAAATACCAACAAACGCCCGCGAGGGATTTCCGGAG
>JABUQX010139523.1:0-10291 GCA_015478945.1 Trachelipus rathkii
TAATAATTTCATTATATTAGGTTAGCTCACTGCCCCCCCTCAGCGCCCCCTATAGTTTACTACCCCTTAATCAAGCCCAGCTCCCCACAGAGGTGCTATCGCCTAGGTCAGGGGCCTCCAAACCACGACCCTGGGGGCAAAACCGGCCCGCTAAGAAAACCAATCCGTCCCGCAGTAGAATGCACTGGTTTTATCTTTAAGACACTTTTAATTAAATTAAACACACTGTATTTTCACTAAGAAACTATAGTTGCAAACCAAACTAGTCGCACTATATTTCGCTTTCAGATGGCACTTTTCGCTCCGAATTCAAACTTTGGTGTGATGAGTAAGCTAGGTCTTGGCCATTGAGACTTGAGTCACTGGGGCCCTTATGCTAAAATGTTTGGAGACCCCTTGCCTAGGTTAAGAACCTATGGTTTAGCGTGCATCAAAATTCACCCAGGTCAGCAATTTTATCTCGTGTGTATAGTTGGATGTAATCTTTCAATTGCATAGGTCAGATTTTTGTACAACTAACTTGTAGAAAATATTTTACATTAAAAACCTTGGATTTTATTTGTTTTTATAAATTCTAACATGAAATTATTTCTCACCCACGTATTTTATGTTTCGAAAATCTTCGCAGGGTGGATCAGTTAATATATATATTTAATTATTTATTAACCTCATCGCTTGTGATTGAATAATTGTTTTAACTGAATTTATTAATTTTGCATATTCTATTTAGTCACATAAGATTTTGATGTTGTTTCAATTCCCTTTTAACGAAAATCAAAAACACGTTTAGATTTATGATGTCACGATATATAAATACAATAACCTAAGAACCAAAATTTTCGGTTGGTAGTCCTGACTGAAAACCAGATATATACAAACCTCTTCAGCTAGGCTTCTGTATTTGTTTCCATAATTTTATTTTATGCATTATGATTTTGAATATTATTAGTATGTTTATTCTGTCTCTTAAAAATGAAGTCAGGGGTTTGTGAGTGTAGAACTCATGATTTATCCTAAAGAATTTTCTTTGGAAGAGAGTATTTCTATGGAGATAGAAGAAGAGCAATTAGGGCCAGAGAGGTTAGAAGACGGAATAGGCTTAAAAAATAGGGTAAACAGTGATGATATACCAGTGAGTGAGCATTCTAATGCAAGTGTTTCCGGTAATACGTCAGATAATGAACATAATAGTACGCTAAACTTTCACTCTGACTTAATTTCTAGTGCCGTTGATATAAACGAAACTAATGAGTTTTCAAAACCCTTAGAACTATCATCTGAAAATACTTCTGGTGTAGTTGAGGAATCTCTTGATGAAAAAGCAGACTGCAGTAAAAAATCGGATGATTTAATGAAATCTGTGTGTGATGGTTCTGATTTGACTTTAGATTATTCCCAAACAGAAACTTCATCAATGAATGATTCAACCAAAACATATGTGATGGCTGACACTTCAACAGCTCAAACTAGTGATGATCGACAAAGCTGTAATTTGACTCCAGGGTTGGACTTAGCCTCACCAGATACTGCAAATCCTGTATCAATTAATTCAACAAATTCTGAAAAAGATGAAAATTTAGAATTAAATAATTATAAAGAGCAGCAACTTTGTAATATATCTTCTGGTCTTGCATCACCAGACACAGTATCTGTGAATCCTCTGTCAATAAATTCTACAAATTCTGAATTAAAAGTATCGTTACAAGAAGAAAATTTAGATTTAAATCATTCCTCAACTTCCGAAAATGGGATTAATTGTGCCCAAACTGCAAATGAAATTCAAGAAAATAACCCAGAACAATCACAAATGGATTACCAAAATGGAGAAGCGCAAGAAAATGTTTCTGGAATTAGTGATATGAATGAGGAAAACGATAGAGAAAGAGGAGAGACAGAAGAAATGGCAGAGGATGGTGGTTTTTCATGGGAATCTGAATTAAAAGATGATGATATGCATGGAGAAACCATTCAATTAAATCATTTATCATCCGACTCTCAAAGTGGAATGGAATGCCCTTCTAATCAAAGAAGAAATAAAGAAACAACAGAGGAATTAACAGTAGTGACAGCTCCAGTCTGATCATCATCAAAACATGATATTAAGGACTTTAATTCTTGAGATATTAAAAGGATGTCTTATGAATTGCAACGCACAAAAAGCATAACAGTGCCATAGAGGGTATGATTGTGGTCCAAATGGATCAAGGAGGCAAAATACAGTCAATCAGAAGAAGCAAAGAATAAGGGAATTATGGATGGGGACCCAAAAGGATAAAGGACTCTAGTAAAGATAATATATGAACAGCTTACACTGCTTTGTGGTACTGGATGAAAAATAGAAGATGATTCTAAAGATAACCAAGCTGTACTTTTTGTGGATTAATTTTAAATTACAAAACTCCACAACAATTTGCCATTTGAAAAAATTGGAGTTAAAAGATCGGTGAATGTCAACAAATCGCTATAAGCTGGTTTTTTTTTATTTTAAAGATAACTCCTGTCTTTAGACTTAAAGATAAGTCACAAGTCAACACTCCCAAAATTTCCACTTTCCTTATTAATCCCTTTTGTTAACTAAGCGGGGATCTGTAAACCTCAGCTTTACCTTATTTGGGATAATGGAATTACTGAGAGAGATAGTGGACGCAGGGAGTTTCTAAGCGGGGTGTTTCAATGGAATTACCCAGAGATTTGAATACGAGATTGTTACTGGGGCGATCTGGTATTAATAATGATATAAATGGGTGTGCTTCATGAAGAGAGTACGCAAGGGGAGAAGTAGTCTGTTTGTCGAGTTTAAAGCGATTAAGATACAGAATATCAAGGTCGACTTATCAGCTTTTCGATGCACATATCATAGTGAGGGTGCGTCACCTTCGTCTTTCATATGAGTCGATCTTTCGTGAGACCTGAAATCGGGAATTGGTATAGGTGATTCCCAATCCTCAAGTAATCAAGGGGCATGGCGAATCATAAGTGAGGGCATAAAATAAAGTTTGGGACAATCGATGTGTGGAAGACTAGGAAGGGAAACATGGGTAGTGGAGAATGGGTGTTTAAAACACACTCGAATGTCAGATCAGCTAAAACTCTCTTAAGACTGCATTTGTAGACTCAAGAAAAACTTCTTCTTTTTCGATCAGCATTGAAAATATTTTGAATGCACTTCCCGGCAAATGTCTTTTGTTTGATATACAGGATACTGCCCTCCAGTCGACATGCGACACGACCAACTCTACGGAAAGAATTTTCTTCTCACTCTGTCTAAAAAAGAATACTGATTGGTTGAATCTTCCCCAAAGATTTTTATCTTCAAATGCTTATTATTATTACTGGTATTGTATTATTTATTTTAAGCTTTGGGGAGTGAGGTAAAGAAGGGGTCCAATGACATTCAGAATGTGGACTGAGGAATTCATGGGACACTCCGTAATCATTCTTAGGTATGGTATGTGGGAACCTACTTTCAAAAAAGTTTTTGAAGCATAATTTGATTCTTCCTATTATATTTAAATTTTCGAAATAACATTTAGGAAGAAAAGAAAATCTCTGTAACTGAGCCTAATTTAAATATCTTTAGTTAATTTAAATCAAAATAAATAATTTTAGTTACTCGCACTGTTTGTTTAGTTTTAAACCTACAAGTCAATTTAAATTTTAACATTGGTGTTTTATTAAATTCCACAACGAAAATCTCGCCTTAATTTTGCCGGAGGATCTGCTTTTATTACATGTGGACAGAAATTAACATATATAAATACTTTTTATTGTTGGCCTTAGTGGAAAGTTAAATCTTCCTATTCTCCCTAGGTTCCTTTTTAGAAATTTCTCAACCATGTGTATCCAACCTGTTTCAAAAAAATTCTCACTCGGTATATAACATTTGGCAAAGAAGTAACCATCGTTTAAAAATCTTCCCGGCTTGGGAATAAGATCTGACTTAAAACTAACACAATAGATTTCTCTTCGCACACCAAATCGAAGAACACAGTGAAAGGGCCTAGATAGAATACCGCAATACACTTAGGATTGAATGTAGAAATGGTTCATATTAAATTGATCCAAATTACATAAACAGCTTACATGAGTCCCATAGCTGATTCAAAGAATAATACCCGATCGGTGGTAAAAGAACAATTAGGATCATTACATTTATTGTTTGTATATAATGGTTTATAAAAATACTAATTGGGTAAAGTTACGTGAGCGATTTTTGCCCAACCAATCTTTTAGTTTCTGATAAAACTGCTGTGATATAAATAGTTTTCAGAGAAGGAAGAATTAAAGGATGACAATTGAAAGACTACAACACTTGCTATGAATCGCTGACCGTCATGTAGGCTTTGTAACGAGGGAGGAAAGAAAAAGGGAGATTTGTAGTTAAGGGAAAATTTTTCATGATATACTATGATGCTCATTAGGTCATCAATCATATCGGACGGACTCTTAGCATGATGCAGAGTCAAGGTGCATAGTAGCTACATACGTCTGGTCTAATAATTGGAATAACTAAAGAGGTTAACTAATAGATAGATAATGAGATCAATCAATACATAATAATAATAATAAGTACATATAGATACATACGAATAATCAATAAGATATAATAACTACATAGATAGATAACTAATAATGACATAATAGATAAGCTGTAATAATAATAATAACTAATCAAATACTATAATAATAATAATGGTAGCAATAATAATAGGGGTGTCATTAAATCCTTCTTCCTCTGTCTTCCTGTCTTAATTACTTGCTCTTGCTTGCTTTCTTTCTTCTTCTTCTTATTAGTTGATTTATTATTATTGATTATTGATTATTATTTATTGATTATTATTATTATTTATACTATGTTTATTATTATGTTATGTATTATTATTATTATTATCTATCAATTCATTTTATGTAGCAAGATGTATTACTTATTGTTATTATTAGTTAACATTATTATATTATTTATTATATTAGTATTGACTTAATTATTATTATTAAAAAGTACTTAGTTATGTATTATTATTATGGTGATTTTAGATTGATTATCTATTATTGATTGAAAATGACATTCTAATAATTGGTATCTATTAATATTATTATTTGGGATTATTTCGATGATCCTGAGTAATACTCTATATTTCCTGGGTTCACAGAAATGTCACGAGCAATCTACATATCTGCACCATGCATACTTTTTCTAAAACATAAATATGGTACATCTGGTAGTTGGTCATATGATATCATAGGGTGAGTATAACACAAATAGTAGTTATATAAATATATACACTCATATATCGAGAATCATAACTAACTGATATCTTTCTTAACTCTATAGTTAAATTATATTAGGGCAGGTTATTATTTCGGTGTCTTATACTTCTTTATCCTAAAAATAACATAATTATAATGATATTATAGGTATATATCTGTAGTACTAAGTAGGGTATATATAGTATATAGATTATCTATGATGATATATAGATATACTAGCAGCTTAGTTCCGCCAAATACTGTGATACTGAGATATAGTGATGTGAATATCAATGTGCCATACAAGGTATGTTACAGTTCTTTAAGCTGTATATAACTCTGTAATGGAATTAATATGTTGATAGGTAGTTGTTGTGTGAATCAGTTGTTGACTTAGGACGTAGAGATTGTCCACGTCTTACCAATAAGGGATCAGGAATATCAAGATTTTAGAAGAGTCTTGCCAAACTTATTAGGCCAAAAACGCTATGTAATCATAAATGGTGTTGATTTAGTCCGATCATATATATATCGAGATATCTTATTTATTCATAAGGTATATATATGTATATATCGTGATAATTTTATATATATAATTATTAATGATATAATATTATGTTTTCTTTTTATATCCTTCTCTAGTGATAAGAGCAGTATATATATATTATTATTCAGATAAATACTTGTATCCAATGTTCTTTGTTTATTTTTTGGTGTTTTTCTTTTCTTATATATATATATAGGTGTATATGTATTATATACGTATGTTATATAGTATAAATATAGTAAGTTATATATATAAATAGCTAAAAAAAATTGATTGTTACGTATTATATATACTAATAATTATCTATATAATAATATATAATAATATATAGTAGAGCTATATATAGTATATATACGTACTATATATATATATATAGTATTATATATATAGTATTATTATATCATGAGCCCTTCACTAAGGCCAAACGCTAGGCAAATGCCTACGGGCGGCAGAACCATATGAAGCGGCGGCCAGGTGGCTAGAGAGCGGCAGACCACGACACGCAAAAAAAAAACAAAAAAAACAAAAAAAAAAAAAAAAAAAAAAAAAGATAAAAAAAGTATACATATACTACATATTTATATATAGTATACTATTAATATATATATATACTATCATACTTAATAGTATAATATATATATATATATATATACGTTATATACTCATATATATAATACCTATATAATATAATCAGTTGTCACCAACCACTCACGGGCAGAGGGCTCTATTTCAAGGAGGGGGTGTTGCACGCCTTCAGAAGTCAACACAACTAACGCAATTCACGCAGATGAGCACAGACGCAAGCTTCTGGACACGTGAGGGCAGATTAATTCAGAGCAGGAAACGATCAGACATGGAAAGAAACTTCCCAGAAGACAGACTGTGGCAGGAATACGCAGGAGAAAGCACCCGCAAGCGAAACTAAGCCTGTTTGGTAGTTTACATATATATCCACAGTTCAATAAAGACTTGCTCAGGCCAGCAGATCAAACGAAAAGCGTACTCCCCACTAGTCATACACTGCCAGTGTGCTTGGAGGCTGGGGTGACAGGGGGTAGTCAGGCTGGAAAGGGTGGGTTTGGGTGGAAGGTTGAATGCAAGTAGATTGAAAGATTGAAAGTTTCCGCTGGAGCATCCTGCCGCTTAAGTCGTAGTTAGTCCGGTTAGGAGAAGAGAGAAGAAGGAAAGATATATTGAAGCACGTCATCGGTGGTTAAGATGCGCGACTATGTGTACATCTCAAGAATTAAGATGAGGTGTAGGGGGCAGATCTGCGAGGAGAAGTATTCGGGAAAAGTACCCCATTTCGATCGCTAGTTTGATCTTAAGCTTAGTCCATCGTTAGAGCATTCATGATACTACCGAGCATACGTGGTCGGAAAGCCGGCCTGGAACGCCAAAGCTGCGCCTGGGCACCAAGCGATACTAGAGGAAGCAAGATACTAACCCCGATAACAAAAAGGGGAGAAGGGGGCTGAAGAATGATAGAGGCCCAGTCCTGGATGCTATGAGCTTAGCGATATAAAAGCTGATCGAGAACAAGGGCGAAATAAATCAGAGAAGTTCTCGCAGATGCTAAAAGCAGATCTCACCAAGAGTCGTCTCGTCCTTAGTTTAGAAGAACCGGACTACTCACATGTGAACAAGTTGAGCCCTACCGCCACACGGGATCTACTCCCGACCTAGCCTAGTGACGTATGGGGGAGCTAGTAGTGACAGGCGAGGAGAGCAATTGGGTTAGCGGAGGTTCTGGTAATTTGAAGACAGGACTAGGACGCATCGGACACGTCGGAGCAACGGGGAAGTACGAGTGTGAGAGATCGGTAGAATGCTAAAGTGGAAAAAGGGAGTGGAAGATGAAGGATGTCGAGAGCAGCTTCGAGTCGGATCAATTGGGTCGTCCAAGAGGTCGAAGATTGAGCGGATGGTATCGAGAGAGTCGCGAGTCGCGAGTTAATCGGGGAGGTAACAAGAGAGGGATGCGGGGTGGTAGGTATAACTAAAAGGTACTAAATGATCCCGGAAAAAGAACTGTTCGGACAAGAGATATAGATCGGGAGTCTTCGGAATTTATAAAATTTATTGAGAACCTGGGAGACCGAAGAACTAATAGTGGAAATACCTATTTGCATGTAATTCTTGGTTGGTATGTGTAACTACGTAGGTACGAAATAACAATGCACTTCAAAGTTAATGAATTCAGGTCTTTAGAGGAGGACGTATCAGATGCAGATGGGGACTTTAAGAACGGATTAGTCAGGAAGCTACTCTTTCTGGAATGGGAATGCGCCGAAAGGTTCTTCAAATGCTACATATCAAAATGCATATTGCACAAACTGGGGCAATCCGATGAGCTTTTTAGAATATAAAACAATACCGTCAGGTCTATTGTATGTTTGTCGCCTATTTATGTGAAACTAGTATATTATGTCTACTGATGAAATGGGTGTAAAGTAGGAAGACGCTATCGAACCTTATACCCATCGTTGGAATATATAGAAAACAACAATGATGCTGAAGAAAAAATACGTCCATGGTACGAAGAGAAATTTCTACTTCATTGACATATGGCTTATGATGGCGTAGCTAGCGTGCTTGTTCGAAAATTTCCTAAGTCTCATTGATCCATCATATCTGTATACAACAGGCGAGCTAAGCCGTGAAAGTCGATGAAGGAAAAGGATTGATTCACGAGGGATTCACAAAGCTTAGCATCATCACTTGTGTCCATGGAAAATGGTTTTGGTCAGTTGGTGCATTGAGATTAAGAAGGGACTATTAGCGGAGTAGTGAAGTTTTCAAGAGAGATTTAAAGGGGAAAATGAGGACTCTAAGTCATTCGTAACTAGTTAGTTAAAGTGATGAACCTAACCTATCCGCGCCTTTACTACCTTCTCAGTCATTTTTTGCAGATGGGGCTCAGGAGATGTACGAACAGCTTCGTATTCTAGTGATTGAAGAGCTAGGTCGGAAGCGTCGCAGCTGCTTCTAAGCGCTGCCGTAACTAAGGAAGTTGCTGTTGACAAGTCGCGGCGTCATCTTAGCAATCTGCTCCTCAGCATATGTATTCAATCCACGACCTAAGAGAAAGAAATGGAGGGGATCACGTGGCAAACGGGCTAATTTTATTCATGTATTGATCAGCGGTTATATAGATTAATTTAATAACTTTATCATATAATATATATTAATTATGTAGTTTAATATAATATATGATATATATTAGGAATAGTGAATTATATATATGAATAATGTATTATATATATATATAATATTATATCAGAACAAGGTGGGCATTAAACGGGCGGCAACGGGGATTCTAAAGCAGTTTAATCCGTTAAGTACGCGTGGGGCCAAGGTTGAGCTGTGGCGAGTGTACTTGTTAACCGGTGGTTCCAGTTGTCAATTTAAAAAGAGACTGAGTAAGGACAGATTATTGATGAGTTACATGTTATGGAATTTAGGAGAGTCTACGGGTTACTAACTGAGCGGAGGTGTAAAACTTTTACGACCTTTACGTGCCGGCCTTTACTCCGTTGGAACGGGGCGGTGCTACCCGCGAGTTCGGAGGTGGCGATGTTAGGACGCGCATGATGAACTTATCAAGCACCGGCGTAGTGTTTTCAAATGATTCTGATGCTTAGATTCCGAGTGGAAGATGTTCTTCAAGTGTGAAAATGTTGACTCATCCTTAGATGTGACGGATGGTTGATAGAAGCGACCATAGCCGTTAATAGGTGAGAATTTGTGTTTGATATTCCAAAGATTTGCAGCTGAGTAAGACGCGTCCTGCTACTAAATGCCGCTTAAAATGTGCTAGTGTCGATGTAACAGCTGGTTTTCATCGACTCGTTAGTAGTGTAATGTAACGATGGTGTTTTCTATATGGCTGTAATTCTGCATGCGTAGTCGCTTATAGTTCGGCTTCGGGCCTGACAAAAAACAATAGATAGGTGTGAGACTGTTGCGCTCGCCGTGTCAGAGTGGTGTTGAGTCCCAGTTAACTTCTATTTTTTGTTACTTGCAACTTCGCTTCTTTTGTGACTAGCTGAAACATAGTAGAGAAGTAGTGGCCGTAATAGTTGTAATTTATAAAATAATAGCATATTTGTTATTAGGTGGTGCGGCCAAGTGTTGCTTCACGCCCCTTGATGGCCAATGCTCTCACTCTGGTCATCGTGTTAATGCACACCTAAGGAACTGGGACCATAAATATTTGGAATTTTCTCTATTTAGCCCCGAAAGTAGGTTGATCCTGGTATAAATAAGAGAGCATCGTTAAAGTCACCCTGATAGCTCTTGTTCTGACGTCCTAAGTACGTCGTATTTGTAGGTGTTTTTGCTGTGCCCTATGTGAAGTCATTCGCTATGGGATCGGGTAATTGTTCATTATTGTTTTGGATTCAGCGACCGTTGTGTATTTGAACATCTTCGTATAAAGCTCGCTCCGGCAAGATCACTGCACGTTGTTTTTTGGAAAATTAGACTGCTCAGAGT
>JABUQX010139524.1:0-2500 GCA_015478945.1 Trachelipus rathkii
TAATGCTTCGTTCCATATTTCTTTGGGTTTTAAGATTGGCAGTTTTCGCCATTTATCGTGAAACGCACCGTTGTTTACCGCTTCAGAGATTACTTTGCTTCGCTAAATCGGTTTCGATTCAGTTAAATTTCGCTCTCTAGTTCGTACGACTTATTTTGAAAAACATGAAAAAGGTCAAACTTTCTTCTGCATTATATATTGATTTTTATTTTCATCAAATACCTCGAATATTATTATTAAAGAGTAATTATAACAGTTGTGTTTGTGTTAAATACACACACACATATATACTATATATATATATATATATATACTATCTATAATAATAATATGTATAATATATATATATATATGTAATAACTATGTATATTATATATATATATATATATATATATATATATAATAATAATATATATATATGTAACTAAAAAACTATAACGAGGATATATGATCTTAATAACCGCATATATATATATATATATATATATATATATAATATATATATATATATATATATATATAATAATATATATATATATATATAACAACAATAACATAATATATATATATATATATATCTATGCTATGATAATATATATATATTTTTTTATTCACCTAATTTACACGCAAAACTCCACTGGTGAACTCAAACCGATCTAAACTCCCACCACCTACCCATCATCATAAAATACCAAAATGTCAACAAACCAAACTACCCACTCAGAAAAACATACACAAACTACAAAAAAGCAGACTGGACACAATTCACCAACCATATAGAAAACAACATACATCCCCTAAATATCAATAACACATCAACACTCAACAAAGCCATACAAAATTTCACTTCTCTAATTCAAAAAGCAGCTAACAAAGCCATCCCCAGAGGATACATCAAAAAATACAACCCAACCCTAACACCTGAAATAGAGCAACTAATCAAACAACGCAACTCACTCAAAAAAATAATACCCATATCACTCCAAATGACAACACAGATTAAAGCCCTAAACACCCAAATCATAAACTTAACAAACACACACTCTTTAAACAACTTTCAAACCTTCCTCACCAAGAACATCCAACACACGAATAACACTAGAATGTGGAAAACAATAAATACACTGAAAAAATCAACCAACCAACAAACACACACACTCACGAATCCATCAAAAACCCAAACACACAAAACCCCCAATCCAACAAACAATACGCAAACATTCTCGCAACTCACTTCGCAAAGCAGAGTCAAAAACGCACACACCCTCAAAACTGGAAAATCATCAAAGCCCGTAAGAAAATAAAACTCAACCACAACCCAACAATAGAAATAACCACAACTGACCTAGAAAACATAACAATGACACTTAAAAACTCACCCGCAACTGGCCCAGACAACTCAAACAAACACACTCTGAGAAACTTCAGGGACACTGGTTTTAACTCAAATTGGCTTTGATGTGCGGAACTGATAAATCATTTGTGCTGCTAATTTTCAGTTGTATCACTGGAAAAAATGTCGTTGCCAGTGACAGGAAGAGTTTACTGGATGACTATCAGCGGTCGCTCTGAAAACCATATTTGTGCTTAGGCTGCTGGAAAAGACTCCTTGCTCGGCTGATAACTCCGCGTCAAATCGACACGGAATTTAGACACTGGGTTTACCACGAGCAAAGAATATCAACTCTTTCTCTTGTTCATGGGTATTATACTGACATGATATTGACAAACTAGAAGCTCCCGAATAAATAACAATTTGAAGGCCATATGGCGATAAATAAACAGTTGTGTTGTTTGTAACTTGGATCACAAAACTCTTGAGATCTCTAAACAGTTCCACTTCGACTTTCAAGAATGGGTTCCTGTTTCTATCGGACGAAAGCAGCTTTAAACCACGAAATAAACAATGCAAGTCAGACATTCAAAGCATCCGCAACGGGTATCTCTGGGGCTCAAGCGCCATCCACGCATTCAGCCTTCTGTTGGTCGATCTCCCAACCCTGATCACACAATCCCTTGACTTGCTGCGGTGACATCGCCGCGGCGCTGTACCGGGCCTGTTTGTTGCCGTGCCTGACACAGCAATGCATCGGCAACTGAAACATGGCAAACAAAAAAACCAACTGTCGCGTCACCAAACAATCTTCAATTACATTAATCACCACCGACCGCCAACTTGGCGCCCCCCCCCCCCAAGTCTATATACCTAAACAACATTGCTATACAATTTAACAAAACTCCCAAAATCCTCGGAGCAACGCTTGACACGCATCTCACCTTCACAAAACACATAGACAACATAATTTCATCTGCAAACAAGGAACATGCTTGCGGACTATTGCTGTACAGTCTTCGCAAACAATAAACCAACATCCACTACCATATACAAACAATACATTCGCCAGACTCTAAACTACGCTTCTCCAACTTGGCACCCACTACAGACTAAAAACAACATAAAGAAACTCCAAACGACACAAAACAAAGTTCTAAGAATCAT
>JABUQX010139524.1:7500-29753 GCA_015478945.1 Trachelipus rathkii
TGGTGCGGAAAATGTAAAAAAAAAAAAAAGCATATCTCAAAAACTACAATAGCTACAGCGAAGAGGAATACATTTGGAATCCTTGTAAAATTTTTAGTTAGGAAAATGTAAAAAAAAAAAAAATAATAATAAATAAATTTTTTTTTTGGAAACGAGGACATCAGCTTATATATATATAGCTATATTATTTGTAAAGGTATTACACACACGACGGCAAATGTAGGGGCTCAGGCGACGGGAACACAGGGGGACGTTTTCCATACCGTAGGAAGGAGACGGAGGAACCACGCGACGCAAATACCAAAGGCAGGGTTCCGGAGACTCTTGATTAGTCCTACCGCTGGGTTCCCAGAGAACCCCGACTCCCTCCCGAGAGTTTGGTATACCTTAGGTATTCTTTAGTAAAAAAAAAAGCAAAATTTAATGTAAAGTCTTTATTTATTTTTAAGATTAACCAATAAAAGGTCTCTAACTAGGCTCTCTAATCATTACTATAATTATAACAATATTTTTATTTTTTATATTTTCCTATCTAAAATTTTTAGGATTTAAAAATGTATTCCTTTTCAATCTATTAGCGAAACAAGTTTTTGAATTTTTTTTTTTATCATTGAAAAGAATTTTTTCTCGAAACTATTGTAGTTGAAGAGGAGACTGTAATTAGTAATTTTAACGATTATTAGAAATACACGTGTAACTTTATCATTAAATATATATATACATAAATACATATGAACTGAAACTAACAAACACTTAAATCAAACACATATATATATAACATATATATATATATATATACTCTATATGCCTGTATGTATATATATATACATATATATATACTATAATAAATATATTGTTTGTATCATATTATATATATATAATATATATATATATTATATATATAATAATATGTAATAATAATAATAATAATATAATAATAATATGTATATGTAATAATATAATATGTGCCTTCTTCTTCCATAATATCAATAACAATATTAACTATAATAATATAATAATAATAATATAAATATATGTAATATAATAATATATATCTTCAATATAACAATAATAATAACTTATGTATATAATATAATATATGTAATATATATAATAATATGTAATAATAATAATAATATATAATAATAATAACATAATATAACCAATATATGTAATATGTTTATGAATAATGTGTAGCCGCCCTCTCTCTCTAAGGGAATTAATATATACATGTATATATAAATACTAATAATAATATATATGTATATATAATGTATATATGTATGTAATAATATAATATAATATCAATATAACAACAATAATAATATATGTATGTAATATGAGTAATAATATGTAAATACAATATATATAATAATAATATATACAATAATAATAATATGTATATGTACCATGCTCCATAGTAATAATAATAGCCAATATATAATATCTTTACTACCTATCTATACTAATAATAATAATAATAATATGTATAATATATATATATGTAATAATAATATATGAAATAATAATATAATATATATATATATCATACATACATATATATATTAATATATAATAATAATAATAATATATATATATAATATATAATAATATGAAGAGAAATATGAATATATATATTATAATAATAATATCTATATAATAATAATAATATTAATACATATATAATAATAATAATAATAATAATAATATATAGCATATAATATCTTTAATATATTGTATATATAAATAACTCTATAGCCTTCAACAATAATATTATGTAATAATATAACAATATAATAATATATATAATATGTATGTATATATATGTTTACATATATATCAATTTATATATATATAATAATAACATATATATCTATATACTCTATACATATACAGGGGTGCATATATGTATATACATATATAAAACACCACGCCCTATATATATATATATATATTATATATATATATATATATATATATAAATATATATATATATATATATATGAATGGAGTCATTTATTGACTTTATGTGTAAGAAATTTTTAGAATAATTTTATTTTCAACCAATTTACCTTCTTTATTATAAAGAAAATCGGTCATTTATTCCTATTTATAATATACATCAATATATTTATTTCATTTATTTATTAAGTTTTAATACATTTCAATTGTAATACTTAGTAGTTCTATCTTTATTCCCCACGCAAGACGATCATTCTAATTTTAATAGATCAAAAAAAGTATTTATATCAATATGTAATCTAAGATTTACTCACGATTCTTTCATAACTCAATTCTATCTTATCTTACTAAACATAAATGCAATGTATTTTAATGGACCATGGGGGATATCAGTAAATTAACAAAGAAATAAAGGTAGAGTTTTATTACGTTATCTGATGATATATACTGTTTATAGCATGGACTGAACGTAAGTATTATTATATATAGTAGATATAGAAGAACGATAAGTAGAAATATGTTATCATGATATGATTTAGGATTTTTTTGGAGACACATCTTCGGTATGAAGACGTATAAAGCACTCATCTACGTATAATAGAATAAATGATTATTGCTAATATTCATTAGTTGAAGAAGTAGAATATGAAATTAGTAACAGGATAGTACATATGTAAACTACGAGTATTCTTTTCGAAACGACATTACTATCTCACGAAATATAGGATAGTAAGTTTTAGCAAAAAGTAGTAGAAGATGTATGTTAGTAGAACAATTATTCTCATTTATTACCGTTTATTTACGGCAGTATACCTTATCGGCATATATGGTTTCATTTATACGGCATTTTATTCGCCTTAAACTCGCGACATTATAACAAATAGTATATAGTGTATATAAGTTAATAATTATAATATGAGTATAGGAGTTAATATAATAGTTATTAAAACAAAAATTCGACTATGTATAATACTGATGATAATAGTAATATATAAGAGTATAATTTAAATATTTAATATACTATAATATATATATAATGTGAATATTGAGAGAAAAAAAGATGCCAAAAAAAAATACTTTATTGCAATATGATTTAATGACTATATAACTACAATAAGGTTTCTATTTATTTAAAACATCAGCATAAGAATTTATTTAAATTATGAACAGTGATAAAATACAATGATTGTAGTGTACGTAGGTATTAATATATGTTAATAATACTGTTATTAAAAATGAATGTAAAATTAACAGTTCGACGGTTATAGAGAGATTGTAGAGAGTACGCAGATGGGAGTAAGAATGCAGATGAATACTTTATGTATTAGAATATGGTAGATATGTAGAGATAGAGGGAATGAGAGAAGAGAATTATTGATATAGAGATGATATGACGCTAAGCAGAGTATAAGAGGAGATAAGGAGATAATATGAGAGATATAATTGAGAGAAGTGAAGAATAAATTAATTTATGACAAATAAGCTTTTGATTACGGGCATTACCATTTGATACTATAACCTATTATCTATATATATATATTTATATTATAGTACTAAGAAATTCTTTATATACTGACGTAAAAATATATGCTTAAGATGAAAAGATAAATAATAATATACTTATAGTTTTACGGAAGAGACCCCACGGACTTTGAACAAGGAAGATGAACGGAGTATCACTAATAAAGTAAGTAGGTAAGATATACTATATAATATATCATCTAATAATAACTATTATATATATGTTGTATTTATTATACTTGTTATATCTAATACTATAAATAATTAATATAATAATTTTAATTTATTGTTTAACATTACATCAAAATAATTTATTAAAGTATATAATATGATTGATTGACGAAGTAATAAAATGTACGCTACATTTTGGATATTTATTAGGGGATCTGAGGTTTGTGCTTACCCCGCCTCAGGAAATGTGAACTTTAAACTCATTAGAACTGATATATATCATTTAAGGCGCTTAATCAAAGAAATTTTCTCTTTCATGAGGTCCATTTATTTCAAGCGACGGCACGAGGTTCACAGACACGGAGCGTCACAATACACTCACAAATTATTAAATATACTTGTAATGATATTATTGAAAGCTGAGACTTCGTAATTTAAGACCACATGAGCAAATTATAGGGTTAATTAAATTATAGCTTATATTAAGGAAATATAAATATATTGAAGTAGAAAACTCATATAGTAAGTAGATATTATTGGTTTCAGTGTGTGTTATTAGTATAATGCTAGTATTGTATGTATTAAGTTGTATGGTAGTCTATTTTATGATTATGAGGTATTGTTGAAATCTAATATAATAAATAGATGGAAACTTATTACAAATAAGTTATTAGTATTAAAGCGAGTGAAAGTATTATGCACTAACCTTCAATGATATATCCTATTATATTACTATCAAATTAATATACTTATGCTATAGTTAAACAAATACATAAAATATAACTAAACAGTAAAACAATTAAAAGAGATTACTTGTATTGGTGTGTGTGCGGTATGCTGAACGTTGGTTTGGAGTTTCTCGTTAACTTGTCGATTTTTAGTTTCGTGTATAGTTGGTACTATAATATTAAAATGTGATATAATACTAGAATTTTCGTGTAAGAACAGACTCAAATTTCTATGTGTTTGGATTGGTAGAGATACGTCAGGCGAAAAAGCGCCAGACCAGGGAGATAAACCGCCACTATACATCCCCTACTTATGCCCTGTAGTATGTAATTGTAAAAATTCACGCGAACGGGATCGGGATACTTATCGTCTATCTGCGGGTCTTAGAAGGAGGTGTGTAAATGACTAAACACATTGAACTACAATTTGTGTGGTGATTTCAAATCTGATTACTTATATCCAGTTCTAATGATTACAGCGCAATCGTTTTGTTACTGTATCCATTTAGATCTAAAGGTCACTCCCATCTATCAAACTTTGGTAGGTAAAAAATTAGTCATCTCATATCCGTGAACTATCTATATTATGGAAATTATTTGATTCAACAATCAAAATTAATTTTTGTATTTGTCCCAAAATGTATAAAAATCGTCCCGTATTTTATTTATTAAAATGTATTAATGTGGCCCTTCATGTACATCAACATATAATACATGCGATATTATTGCTTTAATGTGTTTGAGCAGATTATATTTTAATTTTTTTTAGTAATATATAAATAATTAAAGTGCCTGATATATATATCATTTTATAATATAACATTATACGTATTAGTATTATATTTATATTAATTAATATATTAATTAATATATTATATATAATATATTAATTGGTAACTTTTATATTTCTGAGGAAATTAAACAAACTTCAATATAGGATCACATATTGAGGTTAAAACCTTTTATATCTTTATTTAATATATACTCTCTTAAATAAATTCAATAAAAATCCTTTAAATAATAATTAATTACCTTTATACACTATCAACCTAACCGGGTCCTCTACTCATTAATTAATTGTCGTTCTTAAATAATCAATTCATAAAATATTTAAACTCTAAATATATGAATTATCAAATACTATTAACTCATATAAAATTGTTAGTTTTTCAATGAGATTTCAATATATATATTATAAAATTAATATATTATATATATATATTAATATTTATAATTAAATAGATAGATATGAAGAGAATGGATGAACAAATGAGTTGCATAGTTAATTCGAAAATAAATATTCGATTTAAATACGAGATCAATACTACCGCATTTTTAAATATTACTCTTTTCAATAAAAGCAATATAAATTAAAAGACATTATTATGGAAAAGATAATTATATTTATTTATTGAGCGTTAAAAAAATATAACACAATAAAAATGAATATCATATATTAGCACTATATATATATACTTAGAATTTTTTTTAATTAATTACTTATATACTTACCCTATATATCATATATATAATAGATATACAAACCATGAGTAAAGCGCGAGGATAAGCCCACATAAAGCATTAATACCTCAGATATATAAGCCAATTCTATCTTCAGCTACAGAAGTCACAAGGAAGTATTGAAAAGTATCCCAGTAACAACCGCGAAAATTACGTAGTCCAAATCAAGACGAGGATAGCAGATCGGGGGGAAAGGACTGTAAGAGAAAAAGAACGAAGAGGACAAGAAAGATGTGAATGGGAAAGAACTAATTTTAGATATGTTAGATTGATGTTTTGGAATAGAACGTATAGAAAGTAGAGAATATTGAATAGTATATGATTATGATGTATTAGTAGAAATATGATTGTGTCAGAAAGAGAGACGATCAAGGCATAATGAAAAGTGGATGAGAGGTAGTATATATCATAGTGAGTGATGTATATGAATATGATACGTAACGCTCGAGAGTAATTTGATATAAGTTACAGGTATCAGGTTGAGATAATGAACAGGATAACAACTGTGAGGAACATATATGAAATATAAATAAATTGTTTATATTGAACTAGAGATAAGAAAGATAAGCTGACCCCATACTGAAGACAGCCGAAATAAAGTTGTAACTTCTCAGAGAAAGCATATTTTGGATAAAATATAAAATAGGCTTAATAGATACACTAATATTAAAATGAGAAGCTAAAAAAGAAATGAAAGGAAACCCATAAATGAGTGAAGTACTTGGGATGGAGTACGAGTGGCGTCTATAGATGCCATCACCACTATCGGTCATATATATAGTTGAGCATTGGATTAATACTGTTCCAAATGCCTACGTTACCTGCGCACAAGTCTCTTCCCGAGTTTCTTAAGAAGCGAGATAACCTAATTAAATATATTTTAGATAGTGAAAAGTATTATAATTATATACGCCTACAGATTAAGACCTCTATAGAGCGCTCAAGTAAAGACCGTTACATGGCGATTCAATTTGTTAATAATTTAAATATTATATATTAATATAATTAATTATTATATATTATATATTATTATTACTGATGATTATAGAATAATAAGACTGAAATTATATTTATACATTATATTATTAATTTTGGTTTTAATTCTTTAAATATTCAAAATAATATATTAATATTATATATAATTATAATATCATAAGTTAAGTATAAGTAATTATAAGAGCAGATTCGTAAAAGGTATTCTTACTTATATCTCTCGGTTTCGTTGTATAAGATTGAGGTCGTACCAGTCTCCTTCTACTGATGTCTGAAGTTCAGTATGTTTAAATGTCGTACTGAAGCAGTCATATGGTGAAATCAAGCTGTTAAGTATTAATAATTATATTATGGGTATTGGATATCTACCTTATGAAACACGGGAACCGGATATTAGCGAGGAGATTGATATCGTAGAAAGTTGTGAATAAGGCTAGAGTCAAGTGGCTGTGATAGCATATAATTAAATGTATGGTTATTTGTTTTTCGTGATATTTAGTATTAACGTGCGAAATTATAGCAGGACTTGGAAGGTATAGCCTAGATCCTTTCAAACGACTGAGGTGTAGCCTTGTTGTTCACCACGAGAAATGTTGAATGTATATCATGCTCCTACGACATCTCTCTCCTCTCCGTTGAGATCTCGTTATGGAGTCTGGTAGTAGGAGTTAAAGATCTCAAAAAATTACTCAATCCAATGAGGGGGGGGGGGGGGGGTACTTGCAAGATTGGAGCGATTTCTGTGCTAGGCAGTGGACATGTTCATGTTAGGTTAAGATGTCAATAGTGGAATTAAAGTTGAGGATGGTGCACGAATCACTGAATTAGAGATGAGTGACAAACGTTATTAAGGTTACGAGTCCTTTAAATAAGATTTAAATTGTGAAGTAACAGCTGGAAATAACAAAAGATGTCCTTTTGAACAAGCCATTAAGATATGAAGAATACGTATTTGAGATGGTCTTTGTTAATATTTATACAGGAAAAAATGAACGAAAATAGATATCAGTCGTTGGATGTTTATACTCAAAATTATCTAGCGGTAGTGTTTCGGGAATCGACTGGCAGGAACCAACAGGAAAAGTGGATTGGAGTCGTACAAGGAATGTCTGGAAGAAAGGAAATGAAAATTCGTGCTTGTGAAGATTGGAGGCAGAAGGGCAGAAAGATAACTAAAACTGGTTGAAATAATGTGAGAGAGAGATTAATGAAAGATTGAGCATACTGGGGCGATAGTTATTGTGAGGGTTAGGCGCTTTTGTGTTCAGCCATAGGTGGGTAATGGGGGAATTTACCACAATGTTAAAACAAAATTGACGACGCATCGAACTGGAGTCCAGTTTGGACGATTAGTGCCATTTTAACGTAGGAGTGGGAGGATCTAGGGTGGGGAGGTATATTCTGGGATCTGGCGACGGAAGTCATCTATACGCTGAGTAAGAGGTATAAGGGTTCCATGAGGGAGATATGTATAGTGAGCTGGTCGAGAGGGATATTGATTTCCCCTTTTGTCTGATGCTTGCCTAAGATGTGTGTAAGGTAGTGTTCAATTTGCTATTACCTTATCACTTTTTTTATCTCCCGATATATCGTGCATCTTCCCCCAGTCCTTGGGGAAATGGAAAGATGATAATATATACATTATATCACACTAATGGATTGATAAGCATAAACATATTTCGTAGACACCGTACGTAGTGAAGTATAAGTAAAGATACCATAACAATATTATACAAGTCAAATTGTTCGTGAGGGTATTTACTAATATCTTATTATATTATTTACTATATATATCTGCGATATTGTCCCTATTATATAAATATATTCGTAAAATACTGGCTAGTATACACTTGCTTTTGGATTGTCGTCTGTACGCACTGAACGGAAATAAGGTAATATGAGCTACAACTTCTTTTTTCAGTGTTTACAGTTTGCAAGTTCGTTTCATGTTTCAAGTTTACCTTCTTTGAAGTCTTTTTTCGTTTTATATATAAACATATTAAACCTTTTTTCCTTTACTTACTTTTACTCTTTTAAAAGGGCTAATAAAAAGCCAATTGAAGAGAAACCGGAGATGCAACGACCTTACCACGCTTTTACTTCTTCTTCTTTGGATGTAAGTAGAAAGAAATAATGAAAAACACAAGTTTGATAGGGTTTCTCAGACTATTGGAAGAGAACGAAGTGATATAACTATTGTCGAATGGTCAAATCTGAATATCTTTCCGGCCTATTTTTAATTAGAAGTGTCCAGTCTTATTAGATTAAACCAACTGTTTCAGGTTCTTACGAAAAGAATGCTCGGAGGAGCTCATTTTGGCCTTTCTAGTCATGTTTTGCTATCTTTGGGTTTTATGAATATACATGACAATTTAGCGATTAATATTAGCATAATAATAAAAAGATAAAATATATCCATTATTATAGTAATATGATAGAATAATGAGAAATACATAAACTTAACAGATAAAATTATAACAGATAATAATATTATAACATTAATATATTATTTTCGATCTGTAATAAATGATAGATATGAGAAATGGGCAGCCATTAAATAAGACATTTAGTTATTTGGTATATGGTGATAATAGAGCGATAAACACACGATGGAAAATTATTTAGTGTTATTTTTGTAGTAATCTTATAGAACAATAGTTGTGGGTTGTTGTAGATAAGTAAGGTGCTTGCTATGGGAAAGAAAGTGGGGACCAGTAGGCTAGTTGAGCTGAATTAAGAAAATATGAGAGACTTACATCTTGATGTTTTGGTGAGTAGAGTTGGTAATCACATGTAGTCAGTAATATGGGAATATAGGAAATGGAATATTACGGAATTCGTGGAGGAAAGAGAAAATAGCCACATATAACTAAGTTATGAAATGCTGCATTTTAAAGGAAAGGCATTTCCGAGAGGTGGGGTTCAAGGTAGAGTGAATAAATGGAGTGCGTTTGACTGTCACAGGAAAGACCACGCGCATAATAGTCAAACAGAAAACGTTCATATTACTCAGTAACTGAATTCTGGAATTCATCGACAAACTCTGGAAAGCAAGTAAAAATATAATACGGAGATTATCATAACGGAAAGTAAAATATAAATCCATGTTTTTCGCCAGTAAGAAAAGGCGAACAATAGAAAAAAAAAGGCCGATAACAGGGATTTCGGGAAAGCGTCTCGGTCTTTTTTTTTTAGGTAATTTTTTTTGTAAATAAAATCTAAAAAGACAAAAAATATTCCTGTGGGGCACTTGATACTATGAAATTCCCCTTTAGGAACATGTCAAGGTCGATATGCATTCATGTCAGCGACATAATGCGTTTCGTGGTCTTACATATGGCGATATAGTAGAACAGAACGCCGCGAGAATTAGAGGAGAGAAGAGAGCCGAGACGAGGAGAGAGAAGAGAAGAGAAGAGAGAGAGGAGAGAGGAGAGAGAGAGCAGAGCAGAGAGAGACGGAGGGAGAGAGAAGAGAGAGGACGAGAGAGAGAGAGGAGAGAGACTACACACTATCAACAGGATGCTTGTGGAGAAAAGTAGAGAGAGGAATAAATTACAGACACGTGGAGAACTGGGCAAAAAAGTGAAGGAGCTAGGGGTACCGAGGAGGGAATGAATGTCTTTTAGGGACTTATTACATAAGGCAGATCCACTAGGGGTAGCTAGTCTATTTGGAAAGCATATTCGATTAGGGAGTCAGACGGGAAGACCGAATTAGTCCTCGCGGGAGTCAAGAGTAGGTTGTGAATAGGGAAGCACGTGTGAAATCAGGAAAGGAGGCCGAAAAGAGTGGTAAAATGCTACTCCATCACATTGCATAATCTAAGGAACAACGGTATCATTCAACCTCTTCTTTGCATATACGGAATGATTGAGGAAGAGAAGAACGTATCTACGCAAGAATGTTTAAGCTAATATTCGTTGTGTGTTTGCTCATGGCCATGTACAAAGTCGTTGGGTTAAAAAAGAGAGGTTATAATTTTGAGATAGGACTAATCTCTTTGGGTATGACATCTCTGCCAACGGGTGTTAATTTTAAGAATGCAGAAAATTCTGAGATGTCACAGCGCATTGACAGTGTGTTCTGTTTCCGAAGTGGACATAATCCCATTTTTACATGAACTAAAACAAATTAAGACTTAGACCCACAAGAGTTATTTATATTAAAGAAAAATTATTGCAAATTTAGAAGGGAAATACATCCCTCTTTGAACAGATAGAGAAAGTGAAGCGGAGAGACGATCGAGCGAATACATCGGCAATAGCGAAACGAAGAGAAAAAAATAGTAAAGAGAAACAGAAAAGGAGAATAGATGTGATGTGTGGTGTGTCTGTGGTGATGTGAATGTTGTGTGTGGTGTGAATAAAGATCAATCTAAAAGTGAGCGAGGCAACAGAATTTACGGGAACAAGTAGGGAATTCCAGGAAGGCTTAAAAACAGAAGCTCACGCCAATTACGGTGTGTGGCGTGTTTTGTTCTGTCGTGTGGTCGGGTAGACTGCCTCGGGTGAGGTGACAATGAGTGTTTAACTCAACAGTAAGTAGATTTATGTAAACAGAGGACAAGGGGAGAAGAAAGATAGCGCTAGGCAGATGGAACTGCCAAATCCTCAGGTTTCGAAGTCTAGGTTTGAATATTAAGCAGATTAGTAAATAAATGAATTGTTGGCGAGGAGGTGCTGGTTATCGATTCCTATCCGGGTGCAGTATCTCAGAAAATAAGAGCTTGTTTTTCCATCTTTGTATAAAAAGTTCAGTAATAAATAAAAGTACTTTCATTTTACATAATTAGGCAAATTTATCATCAATAAGATGCTAATGTCATATAGTTTTACATAGTTTCATAATACATTATATTAATAATAACCTGAGGAAAGAGTATATAGTGTATATATATATATAGGCGATTTTAGTAAATATATAAACTCTCCTATGAACGTGCTCTCTGATAGAATTAGTCTTTTCCAATTAACTAGTATATATATAATATATATATTAACATATATATAATTAAAATAAATATATTTTTTAAAAGTATCGATGACTATGAACTTTATCATTAATATATTATATATCGTATTATATATTCATATTATCTAAGGTATAGTTTTTTAATTGATGGTAGTATATTATCAATATTGATATATACTATATACATATACAAATATTTTTTAGATTTCCATAAAATTTATATTTGAATCTTTTATTGACTTGTGAATAGTATTGTAGTGAATTAAATATCTATGAGGTGGAAATATATATTATACCAAATAATGATTATGTATAGTATATATATGTTTATTCCGCTATGTGAAAGGTATAATAATAGTATATATATCGTGGTACATATGATTACATTTATATATCGTAACTATATTAATATTATAATATATATACCATAATTATTTGATTTTTGGGGTTAATTTGTCGGGCATACAAATTATGACAAGCAACTAACTCGACTTCGCTCGACAGTAGCAACCGGTATTTTACTATTGAGTAGAGACTGGAGCCAATATTTCAAACCTGAACCAAACGCTTCACCACTCTGTCGTGCGATGATTTACACCTAACTCGCAGAGTTAATTTTCGCCACGCTACATCGATATATATAGTATACATTTATAGTATGAAATTATTATGTTATATTATATATCTTATATAAATATATATAATACTAATAGTTATATGATTATGTGCCTATTTTCTAAAGAACAGTTGAATGATCTAAATGAAGCAGCTAATAAATTATATATATAGTATAAGCGCGTATATAGCTATAGGTTTCAATTATCGGGAGCACCTCCATAACTTGAATAAATATAGGCTATACGGAGTGTTTATTCGATCAATATGGTTTATTAAAATTAGAAATTTTTGATCGCCATTGTGGTGTACTGCAGCAGATGCGATGGAGGACAACTAATCTACTTTATTCATTTCAGTCCGTGAATGAACAAAACATCAATACTTATTTTCAGGACTTAAAAAAAATTTTTTCGTAGAAACGACAATCTTCTCTTTCTGTAGCTCACACTCTTTTGTCATTTTGAGAGACATTTCCGTATGAGCAAGATTGGCAACTAGATCTGATTTAAAAAGGACTACTATTAGTTCTATACACTGATGCTTCTTCCTGTCTCACGGTCTCTTTTATCCTTGACGGTAACATACTCTCTCAAAGCTGATCTGTTTTGCTCAAACCTCTTCCCCTCTAATTTCCATCGTCCAAATACGATTCTCCAGAGCTATTCAGTCAGTCTCCTTACCTTCAACTCATTAAGAATGATAATATATATAGAGGTCTATAGTATATATACAATATTATATTATATATATTATATATATATATTCTATATGTATTAATAATATATATATATATAGTAATATATAATATATCATATAGTATAGCATATATATATGAAAAAAACTTCTCAATAAGGCCGTGTTCTGGAGAGTATTCCGCTGTGAATGTTATCAGTTTTTCCTCAATTCAGGCTTTTCATTCGCTTTGTTGTAACTCTCGTTATTAAGTTGGCCTTCGTGTATGTTTTCAGACGAGAAGGCGTTCGTTCTATCAGTTTATCATACTGTGGATGTTTTAAATCGAAACTGTTTGGGTTAAACTGACACAGTTTTTCGCCTTAAGATATTTTGTAAATCAGTAATAACATACTTGAACGTCAACTTCTCGTCTCAATTCCTAGCTTGAGAATAACTTCTCGTCATACCAAGGTGATTTTAAACGATGGTATACAAAACAATAAATTTATTCTTATAGATTAGTATTTAATTTTTATTCATTAGAAAAAAAAACATTAATGTTGAATATTTAAAAGTTAATTAATGAAATTAACTCTGAAAAATAATGGACTTTAAAACCATGAAACGATTAAAATAAACTTAAAAACGCATTTAAAAACCTAAAAACCCACGAAGGTATTATTATAAGAACCTCTTCCTGCTAAAGAAAAAGTTAAATCAGGAGTATATTAATCAAAGTTCATATAAGAAAAGTCTATATATAAAACTTCATATACAATTTCCATTAAATCAATGTGTGTACAACATAAAATTCGTGCCTGACGAATAACATGATGATGAAATGGTAACCGATTCGTTACACTAACCATATATATATATTCAAAACAACCATATCTATCTATATATATGTTTTAAAATAATCAAGTTGATATATTATATCATATGATATATATTATATATATATTATAATTATATAAAGGTAAGTAATAGATAATATATATATTTATTATAAAATATATATATATTTATATACTATATATTATAAACTCAATATCCTTTTATACTGCTTTTCCTTAGGCCTTATCGCGCGCAGTGTATTCACAGTACACATGTTGCGTCATACCTGTATCTGCAGGTATGTTCTACGCGAGCATAGTCAACGTGATTCTCTACCATACCCCTGGGATTTTGTATTATCTATAATAAATTATCGGTTGTAACTTGTCCTACTCAATAGTATACTCGTTACGAATAACTATCCGCTCACTCTAGTGATGTTGCCCTGTCGTCTGACTCGACAACATTACAAATTTCATTATATTATATATTTACAAAAATATTAATTAATTCAAATTATTTATATTATTAACATTATTAGTTAATATTTATTATTAAAATTATTATTATTATGTAAATTAATTGCATTATTTATTTATAATTATTATTTATTATAATTTACATTTTAATTCGATGGAATAATATTTTCAAAATTTAATTCAAATGTATATCTAATTTAAAAAATTAAAATTAAAAATTTAAAAATCTAAAAAATCAAAATTCTCAATTAAATTAAATTGCTCTGCTTGTGTAGGAGTTCTTTGAAATGAAGTTTGGAAATAATCAGTAGTGAACACTCCAAAAATCAATTTTAATTAACAAAAATTTAAAAGTGAGAAAATAGTATAATTTGGAAAACGTAGTAAATTTACATTAAAAATAATTCTAAAATAATCTATCCAAACTATATAAATTTTAATTGTAATTTAAAATGTAGTAAATTGCCAGTGAGTAGTGATAACACCGAGAATAAAAAAAATGTTAGTTTGAAAAAATAATTGATCTGATATTATAAATAATACTAATAATAGAAGTTTAATTAATAAATTTATAAAGAATTTCAATTAATTAAAGGACAATTGTTATCCATTAGACCCAAAATTATTCAAAGTCCTTTTTCTGTTACATTGATGTATGATAGTATGAAAGTCGATAACCACTGATACACCGTAATATCATGGTTTCTTTTATGAGTAACGGTCGATAAGAAATACTACGGCCGTCTTATCTAATAATTTCAGATGATTTTAAAAATAAATTCTTAAGGAAGTGAAAATTTAACAAATAATTTTTGAGGTTTGAATAAAGTTCATACTCGCGAAATTTCTAAGTTCTATAAAATTATTTACGTAAAAACAAACTATGAAAATTTTGTTCACGGAACAGAGTTGAATGCAACCGGATTTATATCTTAACTTTAAATTGCTATATATATTTCTTATTTTATTACACATCCTGTTGCCTGAGTATCGGGATGATGGGATTTCTAAATGGCGTAGTTATGTTTACCCCTTAGATATTGTTCTCACAAGCAAGATTTCTAGAATGATCGGTTATTTATTTCGGACAATTCCATCACTGCGTATGTCCAGGCATACTTAAAACTAAAAGTTTATAATGGAAAATTAACCAATTTTTATAAATACTCGAAATTATTATTATATGCATATACAAATGATTATTAGTTTTGGAGGAGCTGTTTCGTAAGACTGTGGAAATATATTTATAATATCAAATTAGATATTTCGATCTAAATATGGTCAGTATTTTCCAGATATCTGAGATCTTCCTTGTGTAATAATATATACTGGGAATCTTCACTTGCAATGGGATTATGGATAATTTAATTGTCTTAATCTGATAACTTTGTGTAAGTTTTAGTGGTTTATATTTGAAGTTAATTGTACAATTCTAACTTTTCCATATATTATTTAAAATATATATATAGTTATATAATGATAAATATATATTACATATTATAATATATAGTATATTTAATTTATATTAAAACTTAATTTAATAAATATCTAATAATAATAATAATATGTAATATATAATTAAATATTATAAATATATATTAAATATATATTGAAAATTATTACAGTGGCGGCTTTTTATAGGGTGGTAGGCAGAGTTAAGGATCAACGCTATATTGCCTATAGTGAATCCTAAAAAAATATTAAATAATATCAGTATATATTTATTACTATATCTATATTATATCTATAAGTATTATATATATATTTATAATATATATATATAATAATATATTATTAAATATATATATATATATATATATATATATAATAATATATTATTATCAGTCACAATGGCGGCTCGTGGTCAAAATTCTTGAGTAGCAAATCAATATTAATATATTAATATTATATATATATATTATATATATATTATATATTAATATTAATATTAGGTAATATTATGTAATTTAAGGACTATATATATATACTAAATTAAATATAATATTATGAAGAGTCACTATTATATATATATAATAATATATGGTCAAAATTCTTGAGTAGATTAATCAATAATATATAAATATATATATATATATATATCGCTTTTGTGCTATAGGTTAGTATCCCATAATTGCTGAGGACTCATATATATATATACATATATATCTTTATTTATCTTTAACTGTATTATTTCTACCTATATACTACTTCATTTACTCACCATATAATATTATAGTACATTAGTTTAGAATATAGATTTTTGATACTAAGTATAATAATAAATTATGGTATTTTATTAGTAATATATATAAAACGAAATATCATATCATTTTGTAAACACATTACAATTTATCATGATAAAAAACGGGATCAATTTTCTCTCTTATTTAAAATGGACTGGACATATCTGTGCAGGACGTAATAGACAGGTTCACTTGACAGGAGGATAATATCCAACTAGTCACATAAGAAAAGGAATCTATTTTTTCGTGACTCAGAGAGTTAACGGTTAGGACCAGTTGCAGTACTGCATACTTATTATATAAATTTTAAAAAGGGTAGTCAAGTTGATAATTTTTACGTTCAGGTCGGCTGTATCATTGGAAAAGCCTTCGAATGAGATTATCTATATATATAATATATATATATAATCTATATATATATATATATAATATATATATATAATATATATAATATATATATATTATATATATATATTAATATATTGGTATAAATATATTAGTATATTTAATATATATATATATATATAAATATATATATATATATATTATTCTATTTAATATAATATATATATATTATATATATTATAATTATATATAATTAATATATATATATATATATATATTATATATATATATATATCTATTATATATATATATATTATTTATATATATATATTAATTATATTTAATATTATATTATATATAATATATATATAATATTATATATTATATTATATCTATAATCTAATATATATAAATATATAATATATATATATAATATATATTAATATTTAATATATATATAATATGCTGATTCTTGTATTTGGGTTTACTAAGGCAAGTAGGCGTTGCCTACTTTGCCTACCTTGATATACTTCAATATGGCCACTTGAATAATATATATATATATTAATATATATATATACTATGAAGTATGAAACTTAATTATAGTATAGTATAGTATTTAACTATATATATATTAATTATAATAATTCTTATTTTCGCTATATAAAGATTTATTAATATTTTATTTTCTGATATAAAGATATTAAGATTTACTTTTAGATAATTACTCATTATCGAAGGCTCTATGATAAGCCGTCCGACGTAAATTTTAACTTTGACTCCCTTTTTATAAGTACTTAGTTGATTTTATACAGCGAAGCAACGGTTTATAACCTATATAATATCTCTATGAGAGTCATAGTAGATAAATAATTTCCGATTTTATCTCTTTTAAACTATTTAGACTAAACTCTGTAATTACCCTGTCAACTATCTTGTTGCATTATACGATTAAAAATAAAAAAAATGATACTGTAATACATATAAGATAAAAAAAATACAAAAAGATATTGAAAATTATTACTTTATAATTCTGAACTTATACTATATATCCATTACTGCATTTAACCATCTCTATAATCTTTGTCTCCCATTTTAATATATAATATAATTAAAAAAAAATATAATATAAAGTATATGATATATATAGTATTATATATTATCATATATATAATATATATATTAACTTATATATCTTATATCTTACTATATATATTTGATTTCTGAATATATCTTAACTTTTAAATTACAACGAGCTCGGCCTACTCTGGTAAGTATTAATATATAATTATATATATTAATTATATATATATATATATATATTTTAAATTAATATAATAATTAATATATCATATACATATATTAATATATTAATATATCTATCTATTATATTCTTAATATATTATATAATATTAATATTTATATAATATATATAATATATATAATTATTAGTATTATATATATCTATGTTATATATATATATATATACTTAATATTAATATTAAATATAATCATATATAGTATATATATATTATTAATAATATATATATTATATTATAATATATCTATAAATATTTTTATATGATATATTATATATATTACTATTAATAGTATATTATATATTCATATATATTATATATATTATATCTATAATTATATATAGTATTGTCTGTTGTTGTGTGCGTGTGTGTAGTGCTAGTGTGTGTTGTAAATGTGGATGTTTGGAGTTCAATAATATGATAATAACAACACGTTAATATATATTCGACGTCAAATTAATATCATGTTTTAAATGTTGCAAACGGAATAAGTAAAATATGAAGTACAACCTTTTTCAGTGTTTTACGTTTGATGAGTCTCGTTTTCATGTTGGTTCAAGCTATTATCTCCAGCACTTATGGATAGCTCCCACTCTGTTTCTGTATTTCTACCTAAACACGCCTAAACCCTATTTCCGTCTTTATTTACTCAGTTTTCTTTTAAAACGTGACATTAGAAATCACAATGAATAATGGGGAACAAGAGATCTTGCGCACTAATTGCTACACAAACAAGAAAAACCACTTTTTTTTATTCTTGTCCTTTTTAAGTAAAACAATAAAAAGAAAGAAAAATTTACGTCATACAGAAAAGAAAAACACTATTGAATTAGAAAGAAGTGTTTATATCTTATCCAAAATTAACAAGTAACTTTGCATACTGCTGGAATAATATTAGTGCAAACCTCCATCCCTTTAAACATGTTTTGAGTTTAAAGTAAATAATAAATTTTCACGTAAATAATGAAAAACAATACAAGAAAAAAAAAAAATAATAATATAATTTACATCACCGACAATTAATAATTAAATGGGATCGATGACAATTGATATTAATAGTGGATCGGGGATAATAATAATAATAGAGAATAAAACACATAATAATAATGAGCAATCAGAAAATGTTAATGCTGAAATTATCATTAAATTATATCTCAATAATACAATAAAAATAAATGACCGCAAAAGGAGGAGATAAGTGGGTAGACTTTAATATTGCATGGAAGAAAAGAATGTAAAAAAAAAGATCAGACAACTTTATTAATATAAATACTTTATTTACATCAACAAAGTTTTGTCAGGTCAACAAGTTGTACGTAGTACGTAGTAGTCAGAAGTGAGTAGTCGGAGTCGATGAGTTGTTAGTTTCTCGAGATTAGTAAGTATAGTATGCTCAGGGTAATGTAATGTAGTAGTAGAATTTAAGTTTTATAAAAGACCGGGGATCGGAGTCAACACTTAACTTTAGTAAAGAGACATAAATAAAATTCCCTTTAAAAGATTTCAAATTGCAGAGAAAATAAGTCTAAGCTTCGAACTGTTCAAGATCTCTGCAAAACTGAAGAAATCTGATCAGATTATATAGTGTCACATATCGAATATGAGCTAAATGTGATCGCTGGAGAATATTTGAAAGAGTGATATCGTCAGGTTGAGAGTAGAAATATCTATATGGCAAAAAGTCGCGGTAAAGAGATTTTATCATTAAAAGAAGAAATTAGGCGAAAATCCGGTAAATAAAAATTTTGAACAGTTTTTCCCGTTACAGAGAAGCACGAAAATAATGATAAAAAAAAAGTGTGTGGGTAAGGTGGCCGGATATCAGACAGATAAGAGCAGATCTGAGTATGCAACTTCGGGAATCTGTTCTTCGCGCCCTCATCTTGCTTAATTTCTTAATAAAATTAAAAATCTATAAAATAATTAAGCCGCCACTCCATAATGAATTACCTTTAGGAAAATGGTTAAGTGATTATCGACATTGGACGAGAATTACAATTTGAGATAGGTTCAGTTCGTCATTACAATAGGAAATGGCGATATAAAATTACAGACAGATGAAATTGCGAGTAGAGTGAGGAAAGAAGGAGAGAGAGAGAGGATGAGAGAGTGCAAGAGAGAGAGAGCAGAGGAGAGACAAGAAGGAAGGAGGAGAGAGCATGCAGTAGAGAGAGAATTACAAGATATCTTATGCGACGTGAAGACGAGACAAGTTTCCAATTGGACTTGTGCATCACATGGTCGAGAGAGAGACGAAAGATGCCACGAGAGAATTTGCGATTATTTCTCTAACAAGAGGATACATGATATGATTGTTGGTTTCTCTTGTGCAAAATAAAATTTGTAATCTTTGACATCGTAGTATTCTAAAAAATTAGAATATTCTAACAGCAGCGCATAGTGCAACTTTTATATGCCAACACAAATCCCGATGTCGTTTAATAGCAATCATTTTAAAGCATACATCTCGCAAGGCTTTGCTTAAAATACGTGTGTGAGAATGACAAGTGAGCGGAGCAAGACAATACGAAATTAAACCTAAGATAAGGAAAGTATTGAATAGATGACACACAAGAAAGAAGAACTAGATGGTGGTGTCGTTTGTGATAGGTGATTTTTTGCGTCCGTGTGTGTGAGGGTACTAAAAATTGCACAGAAAACCAGCAAGAAGAGACAGAAACTCCTTGTAAATGGAAAAGCACAAGGAATGTTACTATGAAAACGACAGCATTATCTAACGAGGAGAAATTTATGAACGAGAAACGAGCAAGAAATAGGGTGTGGTATTGAGAAAAGACGTTTGTGTGTGCGGTGTAGTGGATTTGCTGTCGTGATGATTGCGGTAGTATTTGTATTGTGTTAGGTATAAAGAATAGTTAATTTATCTTTTATAGAGAAGATACGAGACAAGGGGGAAGGAAACGAGGAACAGACTGGAGAGCCGTAAACGCAATCCATTTAACCAGTATATATGTAATCGCAGTATGTGGTTTTTGTCTCGTGGCGACTGATCCGACTAAGGAACCTTTAACGTATTTAAAGATAAGTTCGTGAATTGCTGAGTAAAGAAATAGAATCTTGATCATCAGTAATTTTTTGAGAAAAACAACAAGCTAAATAACTATTGGTTACAATTAACAAGAACTAACGTTCAGGAAAATATAGTTCTCTCATTTTGCATCACATTCAGGCATCCGCAGAATCTCTGAAACTTGAAGGATGTCTCAGAGAGGTCATGTTATTCGAAAAAGCGAGGTGTCACAGAATCTCAGTTATAGCGTATGGTTTCGGTAGGGTGATCTATATTATATAATAGTATAGTCATCAAAGCTGTTTCAATATGAGTTCAGGTATCATACTATCATATATCGTATAGTTAGCTATGTACTCCGTTACCTGGAGAGGGTGATCAATTATAGAATACCTCTCGCAGTTCAGTAAAATGCAACATCGTGCTGTTTCTACATGTATGAGATGGGTGGCGTATTATATTTCAGACCACAAGGAAGAATTAATAATGATACTGGGTCTTGCTGCCGATCTGTATAGTGCTAAGGAGAAAGGTTAATATAAATTGCGTGTAAAGTTAACAATAGATTCTAGTAAAGTTTATTAAAACACTATATAAATTGAAAGAGTTCAATGTTATTTCGGTTGAGAAGTACACACCCATTCCGTATGGAGATAGTATATGTATATCATAAATGATCAGTGAGTGAAGACTATGGTATGATTATAATGATTGGATTATTATTCTTTTTAGAATTCTGACAGAAAATGATTGATTAATAAAGATTGGCGTTTAAAAAGGAGGCTAGAACGTTGATTGGTCCGTTATGTCTTTTACTTCACCGGAGAATAGCTTGA
>JABUQX010139525.1:2500-7500 GCA_015478945.1 Trachelipus rathkii
ATTGGTATTATTATTAGTATTAGTATTAGTATTAGTATTAGTATTAGTATTAGTATTAGTATTAGTATTAAGACAAATCCTGTCCCTTTTTAATAATCTCTATTTTTTAATTTAAATTTATTACAAAATCTGAAATCCTGAAATATTAGTTAATTCATTTTTAATTATTTAATTAATTTTATTTTTTTTTTTTGTATCATTTTCTTAGTACTAAAATAATTACAATTTTCTTACTTTTATTCCATTGCGTTTAAAGCTAAAATTAATAACTTAAAAATACAAGTTATAAAAGAAATATATATATATATATATATATATATATATATGTATATATCTATATATATATATAATACCAACTATAATAATAATAATAATAATAATATGTAATATATATTTATAATAGAATTAATATTAAATTTCTAAGCTCTGATCACAAAAGCTCTATACTTTATCTTTATATATATATATAATAATATGTAACAATAATAATAATAATATAATAATAATATGTAATAATAATATATACTAATATATGTTCCAGTCAACCAATAATAATATATATATAATAATATATTTAATAATAATAATAATATGTAATATAATGTATAATAATAATAATATATATATATATATAACATATATAATAATAATAATATGTAATAATAATAATATATAATATATATATACCATATAATAATAATAATAATAATATATATATAATAATAATAATATATATATATATATAATAATAATAATATATGTATATATGTAATATATATATATATAATATATAATAATAATAATAATAATATATATATATCTCTCTCTATCTATATGTATAAATATATATCTACTACTATTTTATATATGTATATATATATATATATACAACTATAATATATATATATATATATATATATATATATATATACTTCATATCTATATCTATATATATATATAAATAATATAATATAATAATATATACATATATATATATATAATATATATATATATATATATATATATATATATATATATATATATATATATATATATATATAAAATGTTAAAATTAAAACAGATAAAAATAGAATATATAACTTAATGACTAAGTAAATAATAATAATGAGTAAGCTAACTAACACTGACGTTTCTGACGCCTAACACACCCATCGGCGTTTGCACAGCGTCAAAAAGCGTCGCGTTTTAATATATTCAAAATAAACTATTTCCCAGAACTGTGGCTCAAACATTTGAGCGATCGGTTCGCGTAGTGAGAGACCTGGTTCGAATCCCCGGGCGGATCCTAGGATGCAACTTCCTAGAGGATTCTCTTTTTCTAAAATAATGTCACTTCTTATTAGAGTTTCATCTTTACTAATAAAAATGTATGAATGAGGAAAAATTGAAATCTCACAGTAAATAAAACAAAATTGACAATTTGAAAGATAATAATAATAATAATAATAATAATAATAATAAAATTATAATGATTTCTACCTTTAGCAACTGCTATCTCATAATAATAATAATAATAATAATAATAATAATAATAATAATACTAATAAATAATAATAATAATAATAATAATAATAATAATAATAATAATAATAATAATAATAATAATAATAATAATAATAATAATAATAATAATAATAATAATAATAATAATAATAATAATAATAATAATAATAATAATAATAAATAATAATAAATAATAATAATAATAATAATAATAATAATAATAATAATAATAATAATAATAATAATAATAATACGTAGCAACAATAATAATAATAATAATAATAATAATAATAATAATAATTTGAACAAAATGATCAAACAAAATCATAAACATAATAATAAAAATACTAATATAATAACAATATATATATATATATATAAAATAATAATAATAATAATAATAATAATAATAATAATAATAATAATAATAATAATAATAATAAAAATAATAATAATAATAATAATAATAATAATAAAAATAATATAATAATAATATAATAATAATAATAATAATAATAATAATAATAATAATAATAATAATAATAATAATAATAATAATAATAATAATAATAATAATAATAATAATAATAATATTATTATTATTATTTTAACATATGATTTTGTTGCTTTTTCAAGCCTCCTAAATGTATTTCTGTCTACAGAAGAAATTTTCTTTAGTATTATTCTGGAATAAAATAAAACTATTGATTTAAAAACAGTACCAAGCTTTCGTCCGTACACTTCGGACATTTTCAAGGAATAGTTTTATTTTTTATATTTTAACAATTTTGATAATATAAATATTATTTAAACTAATAACAAAAATAAATAAACAAAATTAATAATTTTAAAAGTTAGAAAAGTTAACCTACGTTGACTTTTTGTTATTTAAATATGTTTAAAAAATTAGACATTTCATTATATTTGATGTTTATTACTGGTTTATGTTTCCTTAAGAGCAATGATTCCCCTAGGCGCAATTCATAAAAATCTTTCTTTCTTGCTATGATGGAGAAGCCCTCTTTTATGCTGTTATCGGGATTTTTGTGGTGTTCTTCCTTAATATGTTGAAATATTTTACTCGGCTTATACTTATGCTGCGACATTCTCATGTTGAGGGTATTCGTTGTGTATCCAATATAAGCGGCGTTACATCCACTTTCAGAACATTGAAATTGGTACACAACGTTACTACTCTCACCATCCGAAAGCGCTTCACGAGTAGAGAAGTATGAATAATAATAATAATAATACTAATAATAAAAATATAATAATAATAATATAATAATAATAATAATAATAATAATAATAATAATAATAATAATAATAATAATAATAATAATAATAATAATAATAATAATAATAATAATAATAATAATAATAATAATAAATAATAATAATTGAATAAGGTGTTGTGAGATCTATGTGTAATAATAATAATAATAATAATAATAATAATAATAATAATAATAATAATAATAATAATAATAATAATAATAATAATAATAATAATAATAATAATAATAATAACAATAATAATATACAGTAATTGTGGAGGTACGCTTAGTATGGCGAAAAATAGATTTTTTATTCTGATAATC
Organism: Trachelipus rathkii; assembly: GCA_015478945.1. Classification (NCBI taxonomy): domain Eukaryota; kingdom Metazoa; phylum Arthropoda; class Malacostraca; order Isopoda; family Trachelipodidae; genus Trachelipus; species Trachelipus rathkii. Next base: position 5,626 of record JABUQX010139525.1, read on the forward strand.
GGGATTTTATATATTTTTCCTACCCAAACATTATGACGAAAACAGCTATGCCATATATAACGCTTTCGGTTTAGGCCTGAAATGACAAAAACTCGTTGAGGCTATGATTAGATTTGTCAAGTAGATACAGATTTACTGTATATACTTAACAAAACTTACCATAACCTCAACTTATTTGGTCCTAAAGCGAATAAAAACAAAAAAAAAAAAAAAAAAAAAAAAAAAAGAACATCGTAACATTTTTTTTTTATGTGGCAGATTGCATTAAAAGTCTATCGAAACATCGAGTATCGTTAAAAAAATGGATTTTTTATTTTGCTCTTAGCTCAATAATAATAATAATAATAATAATAATAATAATAATAATAATAATAATAATAATAATAATAATAATAATAATAATAATAATAATAATAATAATAATAATAATAATAATAATAATAATAATAATAATAATAATAATAATAATAACATTAATAATAATAATAATAATATTATAATAATAATAACAATAATAATAATAATAATAATAATAATAATAATAATAATAATAATAATAATAATAATAATAATAATAATAATAATATTAATATAATAATAATAATAATAATAATAATAATAATAACATTAATAATAATAATAATAATAATAATAATAATAATAATAATAATAATAATAATAATAATAATAATTATAATAATAATAATAATAATAATAATAATAATAATAATAATAATAATAATAATAATAATAATAATAATAATAATAATAATTATAATAATAATAATAATAATAATATATTAAATAATAATAATAATAATAATAATAATAATAATAATAATAATAATAATAATAATAATAATAATAATAATAATAATAATAATAATAATAATAATAATAATAATAATAATAATAATAATAATAATAATAATAATAATAATAATAATATCCCAAAAAAATTATTTTGGAAGTATATAAGGAGGAAAAAAGGAAGACTAAAAGCTAAATACGTAGGAGAAAAAATGAGGTAAATGAAGAGTTTGGAAGAAGGATTAATGGGGTCTTATAAGGGAATAAGAAGCTTTTCTGGAAAGAAACACGAAAGGTCAAGAACAAGAGTAACTGGAATCTGCATAGAATAATGAATAGGGATGGTGCTTTTCGGAACTGATGAAATAGATGTGAAAGAGTGTGGAAGGAACACTTCGAAAATCAGAATAACATTGGCAGTAATGAAGAGGTGAAAGTGAATGTATGTAGGTTTGATTGTGCAAGAAGAAATAGGTATTATGAGGATGAGGTAACTAGCAGGGAGGAGGTAATGGGTTGGGTAAGAAAGTTCAAGAATGGTAAATCTGCAGGCATAGATAGAATTACTGATGAAATGATCAAAAATGGAAGGGAGATGGTGATTGAGTGGATTTGTAAGTTGTGTAGCAAAGTGTTTATGGAAAGTATAGTTCTGAGAGATTGGAGGAGAGCAGTAATGGTACCCTTAAATAAAGGTAAGGGGGATAAGAGGAACTATAGGAACTATAGGGGAATTAGTTTATCGATTGTTGTAGGGAAGATACATGCTACTATTTTGGTCGAATGACTGAAGAACTGAATGGTGAAGAACAAGGTGCATTTAAAAGTTGTAGAGGATGTGTGGATCAAATTTTTATATCGAAACAAATGATTGACAAAATGAGAGAGAAGAGTAAATTGTATTTAGTTTTTATGGATTTGCATTAGGCGAAGGACAGAATTAATAGGAAAGCTCTGTGGCAGGTGTTAGTGATATATGGTATTGGTAGTGGTGAAGTTTTGAATGGAATCAAAAGTATGTATGACGATAGTGAAGCATGTGTAAGAATAAATGGAATGGAAAAT
>JABUQX010139525.1:12500-18287 GCA_015478945.1 Trachelipus rathkii
TTGTTAAAATATGTCGGAGACAAAAAAAATTAGATCTCATCTAAATGGTAGCATTACCTAGCTGGACATTAACTGGTTTATAATGTAAATTCAAACATATGAAATGAACCCAATCAAAATATATTATATATTCTAATAATATATCAGTATAATATATACTGATATATTATATACATATATTACTTATTATTTATATCGTATATAAGTATATAAGTACATAATTATTATGGAGTAAGTTGCTATATTCTATATATGGTATATATTTATCTATACCTTATTACGTATCATCATTAATTTATATATCGTATATGTATATATTTTTTTTATATATTATATGATATATGATCATAGTATTTATATATATCACTATACTAATACCATATATTATGTCTATAGTATTACTATATATTCATATATATATAATACTAATATATATATCATACTATATATAATTATATTACTCCTACTATATATCTCTAATATATATTTATCATGATATATATTGAGCTTCATGGACTATTTAATTATAATTTTGCCCTGTTTTCAATATACTAACTTGAATGTGCTAATTTTTTAAAAATAGCTATTTCGCCTTCGTGCTACTCGAGTTATTCACCGCGTTAATTAAACTATATCTCGTTAGGGGATAATTGTATAGCACATATTTTTATAAATATTATGAAATCCAGCCTTGGCCACGAAGTGTCCAAAAGATAATTTGACTTAATCTAGATACGAGGACGTGGTCAGTAGCTTCGAGTTACATTCTCAAAGTCTTCAAAATTTTTACTAGATATTATTATATTTTGCATAGTAATTCTTGACGTCTTATATATATAGTATAGCTTATATATATATTATATGTATATTTATTATGTATTCATATATTACTATATATTATATATATTATATATATATTATTATTTATACCTATAAACTATGTACTACTACATATATCATAATCATTTAGATACCTGGTAGAATGAACTTTTTATTGCCATCAAACTAAATGAAGGCCAAATGTGTAACCTTGGCGTCTGTCATCCAGTGGTCCTTTTGGATTAGCCTTTCGAAATATGTGTATTCCACTGACATCGCAAGAGTGTAATTTCTTGCAACCGTACATTATTCTCGGAAGTTAACAACGACATCTGTCGGTTAAGAAACCTTTAGTCAGCAAATCCCAGAACGGATAGAATAAAATAATTAAATGTAATCTTAGCAACTCTGCCCCTATTAAGTCGGACCTCCAAATGGAAAAATTACACCTATATTTCGACATAGGTAAGGGAAAGAATATATGTAGAATGAGGTAAATATATAAGGAGATAGGATCTCTAACACTAGCCTTTAAGAATGTAAGCTAATATTACCTTTGAAATTTTTTATGACTAATACAGAACGGCGAACCGAAAACGATGTAACAAAAATTAAAGAATCTCTACGTAACCCTGCAGCTGATTATTAAAAGCAGCAGGATTAGCTCGCTTAATAACGTTTCATAACAGAAATAGCCAACGATTATGAGACGCTAAAAAGAATAGTATTCAATTGGATGGAATGTATAATTCTGGCGAAAGAACTTACTTTCCCTTCGCACGACCAACTATGGTCAGTTCTTTCTTACAATCAGGAGATTCAATCTGGTTGTCTTTGCTGACTAGTCACATTCTGACGGCGTAGGAGCAGAACTTTTCAGGAAAGCGCAAAATTTTGTTACCACATGCCCAGAGACTCACTTATTTCCGTAACATCAACCACACAGATTCTAACAAGTAAGAACGATTTACATCTGGTCGGCGTTAAGAACCTTCCTAAGCAGCCCTAAACCTAGATAGAATGAATATATTTTCGACTTATATTTGTCTACCAATGAAACTATTCAGGTTTGTGAAGGAAAGAAAGAAAGACTGATGATGTACCTTAGGTGAAATGTTGGCAAAACCTTATCCCTTCCCTAAAATGATCGCTCACTGTGTCATGAGACAATGTTCTGTGTGACAATATGAAAACGAAGCTCTTGTTTCTTTCATGAGTGATATAGATCAATGCACTATGTCAGTCCCTGACTGTAACCTTTACTCTTAAAATGGCTTTGGCACCTCTAAACATCAGTCAACTGAAGTCCCTCCATCAAATGTTTTCAATGCCAGCATACTAGAACTAAAGAAAACTACAGACCTATAATAATATTCCTCCAACTTTCAGTAATGCATGACATTAACGCGCAGTGGAAGAACACTCTGCATAATGAATTTAATGTTTAATTTCTCTCCTGCATGCTTACGTCGCACTCTAATGTATTAACAAACAAAGGTCTTAGACATCTCATGACAACTTTTACTCTAACCAAATGTACCTATTGTTGTACTCCAACCGGCGAAGAAATCTATCACCGTAGAAAAATCAGCAAAGCCTCGTCATCTACAAAGCGGAGGCGTCTATGCCATCCCAATAAGAACATCAGAACAGCGTTCATCACCAGTACTTTCTCAGGCCAATATAGACTCGTTCTGGACATATAAAGAGTTGATGATCAGGTAACTTGAGTATTTTTTATTAACAAAAGGTTCGATATCACAAAGAGCAACAAATTTTATATCATAGCTTCGTCACTTTTTAACCATAGAACATTTATAACAAAAATTTTTCACCTCTTCGGTTTTCTGTACGAAAGTACGGTTTTGGTACCAGTGTCGAATCAAAAATAGGTGAAGAAATTCTAAAATATGCCTGAACTAAGTATCGAAGAAAGTCAAAAGCATAGCGTTATCACACAGGATCACTACACCACGCCCCACGTCGCCAGTCGTCAGTGAATGAAATCTACTTCAATAGCCAGAGATGATTAGACTGATCAGCTGTCTAAACTGGCGTTTCAAAAAATGGTCGATACTGAACTACTTAAAAGTGAAAACTCATCCTTCCGTGACGCAAGATCATCTTGTATGCCAGTGGGAAGATACATTGTGGAAAAGTATTCTGAGTTTTGACAGCTCATGACATACAAGTGTTCTAATTGTCCTCCGACCTCAGCCCTGGCATTGAGTGAACTTCCCTTTTGGTTCTCGCACGCTATGGGTCAATGTATTTGAAATTAACGAGGCTAGATTAAATACTTTTCGAGAGACTGAATAATTATATAATAAAATATTATAAGATGAAATATTTTCGAAATATGTAAATTATGCTATCAACTGCAGGCCTATTTGTGTGATTAATGTGAATTTAGATGAAGCGAATTCAGACGTGGATTTCCTCTTTCGAACGTGGTCGACGAGGATGGGGAAACGGCGGGTTTGTGTTACACTGAGTGTAGAGAGTGTCAGCCAACGTCCCTCTGCATTTAGAACCGTACATCGAACAAGTCATAATATGCATTGTTTAAACTTATTAAATTTTTTTATGCTTACTAAAGACTCTATCTACACATTTACTGGGAGCAAATATTCTAGTTGTCGTATAATATGGGTAACATTACTGGCAAATCCATGTAATTTATCGCATTCGCGATATATCAACTCAACAATGTAATTTGTGATTCTCCCGCATTTCGCGAATATTTGAAAATTATATTCGCATTGCATTACATGATATTTTTTCACAAGTTCGCGAATGATGCGCGAACTTTCCATGTATTAGTATGCTTCATTTTCGGAAAATATATATTCCCGAGTTTACTCTCGAATGTTGCAACGCCAGGAGAAAATATGTTCCAATATTTACTTTATAGTATTTATGTACTATATATAGTATATCATATATATATAATCATATAATAGGTATATGTATATACACTATAAGATTATAACTCTAGTATACCTATACGTATGTATATATATATTATATGATATACTGATGGTTGTATTTATTACTACTATATCTTAATACCTTATATATATATTACTTATCATATAGTATATTACCCTCTATGATGGACCTGATAGTATTAACGCAGAGGCTAGAGGCACACATTAAGAAACATCAGTATTTGGGCGAAAAGCTTAACATAACAGATGTCATTAGCGTTACATATCCCGATAAACCAATTCTGATAGCTGTGAAAGCCAAAGGCAAAGCCAGTGAGAATATTCGCAGATAATTCGAAGTGTGTCCAAACGTCTCTAATATAATGTATTACGTTTAGTACAATGCTAAAGTATATGGATACAATAGATGTCTGAAGTTTGGGGTCAGAGTTAGCTGCAACAAATGAATAAGACTTTGTTGTGAAAGCACGGCTGTTTACACAACATTCTATTTCATATCTTATTCTTCAGAGAGGAAGGATGCGTTATTTTTCGTTCGACCAAGATTCTCAGAAGAAGGCATGCGTTCTTTATAACTAATAAACAGTACAGCAAGGTCAGCGTACGGAGGTATTCGACAAGATCAGAAGAACAGCGTTCTCTTATAATAAAAAGTCACAAGCACACGTGCGCTTTTACTCACTTCGCTCGGGTGCGCTCGTCTGTAGTATGTCGTCATAATTTATTATTAAATTACGTATATCAGCTCAAATATGTAAAATACTATCCCTTACTTTCCTTGTTTTTTTTCTTTCTCAGCGCGCGTTAATTTAACCTTAAGTTATATACTTCATTCAAATTTACTCTTCTATCCACTCCCAAATTTCAAACTTATAAGTCGTCCATTTCCACGGTTTTGGGGCTCAGCACCCTAAAAGGTGACCTCCTTTCTGAACTATTACGTCCATTCCCAAGGTTTTGGGGCTCAGCTCTCCTTCAAATACTAGGGATATTATATTTATTATTTATATTATATATATATATCTTATACGCTATATAATATATTATATATCTATATATACTCACTAGGGTATTGATACTTGTAAGTTTATCTATAATTATATTTAATACTTTATATTATACTACTATATATCTTAATATATCTATATACTATATATATATATATATTTATTATTATTATTATATTTATATATTCATATTATTCTAACATATATATATTATGTATATACTTATATATATATATCATATATTATATTAATATACTATACTACTATATACTTATTATTACATTATTATATACCTATATGGAAAATTGCTAGTATCATATATATTATATATATATATAACTTTGAATAATAATATAAATTATAATAAAAATAATAATGAACATTAAAATAAAAATACAAATACCAAATAAAGTAATAACAAATAAAATGTGCGCGAGCGTTCGCCGATTAACTTAACTTACTTCGCTGACAAGCAAGACGCGACGCAACGTGTTATTCCTTCGGCAACGCTCTGGCGCACATTTGCTAAATGTTTTTATACTAATAATTAAACATGAATTAACTAATAATAAATAATATTAATACATAATAATAATAATAATATCAATTAAATAATGAATATAGTAATACGTTGCTTATAATAAATAATAATTAATAATTATTATAATACTATAATAAATAAATAATAATTGATAATAAAAACTGTAAATTTATTATAACTTTCTTATTTTTTTCTATTTTTTTGGTTGACTCAGTCATAATTAGTCGTACTTTTTTTTTATTAGTTTTTTTTTTTTTGTATTATTTAAGTGAAACCATTGAAATGGTGATTTTTCACGGAAGACGTGAAATTAACATGTTTTATCATATTAATAGTATTAATATCTTAAGAAGTAGTAATGAAAATTGGTTTCATAAGAATTGGAATGGAACATATCTATTAAGAACAGAAGAGTTGATAAAGTGAAATGTCCCAGACCTCACCCTTTGATGAAGAATTGTATGAAAGA
>JABUQX010139526.1:0-25000 GCA_015478945.1 Trachelipus rathkii
CTGTCGGGTAGGATCCTTGGGGTCTGTTCTGTTCCTCAACGAAACGTCGGATGGATTCACCTTGCTTAACTTCTAGGGTACACGCCCTTCTATTTCCCTCCCACCAAATCTCCACTCTCAGGAAGAACTTCGAAAGGTTCAGGGGTACTGAGGGGAACAAAACATTTAAAGAAAAAGCTCCTACTATTAATATATAAAAATAGCAAATTAGTTTGATGAGGATAATGTCGTGTTTTGGAATCAAGTGTAGATAATACACGCGCCTAATATCGATGAGCTGCCAGACTTCTCCTATTGGTCGGAATTGATATTAGTAGAATACCTAATTGATTCGAGATTTCTAACAATAATTAAGTCTAAATCAAGTTTTAAAATATTTTATTGTTTAGTCGTATTTTGCAAAATTTTAATGATACCATCTAAAAGTAAAAACTATTAGTATTATTTATTATTATCTTATTATTATTATTATTATTATTATTATTATTATTATTAATTATTATTATTATTTATTATTATTATTATTATTATTATCATTATTATATTAATACTTTTTATTATTATTATTTTTTTTCATTGTTGAACTAGAATTATTTTATTCATTATTATTTTAGAGCATTATGATTCAAAATTCTCATTATTATATTATTTTTATAAATATTTTATTATTATTATTATTATTATTATTATTATTATTATTATTATTATTATTATTATTATTATTATTATTATTATTATTATTATTATTATTATTATTTACTTCCTCAGAATTTAATTCCACTTGGGCGTTATTAGTTACCTTTACCCGATCGAGCGTTCGTAAGTGGGAATAAAGTTGCTTGAAAAGAAAAGATTTTTGAAAATAGAATAGTAAAGCTAGTAGATGGGTTGCTAAAATGAGCAAAGGTTGCTAAAGCGATTAAATGAGTATAAAGGATGGAGAAAGTTTTTGAGATGGAACGAAGGTTGCCATATCGAATGAGGATTGCCTCACTGACACTTAATAATTCTTAGACGATTATTTTGTCACATTGGCAGGAAATTGAATTTTGTGCACTGAGTCTGTTTTTCTCGTCAGACTCTTTTTCTCTCTTTCCCTCTCCCATCAATCCCATTAAATATTAATTACGGCATCTCTCTCACTCTCTCTCCTCTTATTTCCTTTTCTATAGTTCTTATTCGCTTCTTTGCGGGGTTGTTGCTTTAGGGGTACAAAAGGGGTATCTTTCTTTCTTTCTTTCTTTTCTTTCCTTTTTTTCTTTGCTTTCTAATCTTCTTTTCCTTCTCTTTATTTTCTCTCTCTCTCTCTCCTCTCTCCGTCTCTCTCTCTCATCTCTCTCTCTCTCGTTCTCTCTCGTTCTCTCTCCTACTCTCCTCTCCCTCATCTTCTCCTCTCTCTCTCTCTCCTAAAGATTTCAATGGACTTCTTCAAGATATTGAATCACTGAAGGCCTTGTCATTAAAAGGTGAAGGATAAAAATATGTGAATGAGTTTTATTTTTACTCATTTTTTATTTCTTATTTTTATATCAGAATACTATTTTGAGGCTTTTAAAATAAAATGACTGTTATTTAATCTAGTTATTATATTTTCAACTTCGAATTATTTACTTCAGTTATTATAATTTTTCCATTAGCCTTTAATCCGCTCGCTGAGTTCTATGTTATTTACTTCTGATTTTTTTTTGTGGTTTTAGATTCGTTTAACGTCTAAAATTTATCATTTTAAATGATTTTTTTTTAACTTAGAAATCTTCAAATTTTCAATTTTCAAATTTTAACTTTAATAATGTTTAAAATCTAGCTGTTCTAAACTAATTTATCTTTTGACTTTTCATGCTTTTATCTTTTTCAAGAGAATTCAGCACCACAAGTTGTCTTTGAAAATCCAACCATAATGGTATTTTTAGCAATGACTCGTATTATTTTAAACTTTGCAAACATTCAATCCTCCCATCTTATTTCTATCCTTTTCACGTTTCTGTCTGTCCTTGTAAAACTCTTTGCTAATTTCTAATCTATTACATGTTCTAATCTTTTCATTCTAGTTGGCAATCGATATATATATAATATATATATATATATCTAGTATTATATATATATATATATATATATCTATATATATATATATTATATTATATATATTTATTATATTAATTATATTTATATATAGGTGGTGTGTTTTGAAAGGCGAGCAGAACGAGCCCTCCTGTTGTGTAATAATGACGAACAAAAATCCGATAATTTTTATCCTTTTTTCAATAAAAGTTTGGCAATTCTAGGCCATAAATCTGTTATTATTGGGTGTCATGTGACTGTCATTTTAATAAGTTGTGCCACTGTATAATTGGCAGATATGCCATATAATTTATACTTATATAATATAATAATGTATATATAATTATATATATAACTATTAATATATTTATTAATGATGTAATTATCTTAATAATATAATTTATATATATATATATATATATAGTATTATAATATAATATATATACATATATATATTATATATTTATATTATATATAATATATATATTTATATATAATATATATATATATATATATATTATTAGTATATGTTATATATATATATATATTTATATACTAGGATATATATATATATATATATACATTTATATGCTAAAATATTCATTCATATAATGTTTTTTATATATATATAAATATGGTTAAGGTTCACAATTTAAGTAACCTGCATTTTTTATCATAATATCAGTATTATTGTTCGTTATTAGCAGCAGCATTTATTTCCAGGTTTCATAATATATCCTCGGGAGTAAACATTTAACTTGTAGACTACAATATTTATAAAGTTTTTCGATATTTCTTTGTTCAGAAAGGTATATATTATATATATATATATATTATATATATTATAAATACAGATATTTATCTATATATATATCTATATATATATATATATATATATATAAATATATATATTATATATATATATCATATATATAATATATATTTATATATATATATATTATATAATATATATTATATATATATATTATATATGTATATATATTAATAGTATATATATATACTATATATATATAATATATTAATATATATATTATATATATATATATATAAGTAATTATATAGCAGGGAACAGAGTAAATTGGAATCTTCACGGGGGCAATCCATAGGGTTTGTATTGATAAAACACTATTGAAACCATTGTTCACCTGCGGGGAATCGAACCTGGACCCTAGCAAATAAACTGCAAGTGTTTAACCACCAGACACCGATGAGCTAAAAGAAGAAACCCGACAATACTTCCATGGTGAATATTTCCGCAACACCTAATAGGACACTGCTGTGCTCTTCTCTCTCAAGATTCTCGGGATTGGGGGCCGAAGCATGGGAAGGACGGGGAAGCATGCTGTATGTGCAATGTCTATTAGTGGGTGCGAAATATTCACCATATGGAGTATTGTTGAGTTCTTTTAGCTCATCGTGGTCTGGTGGTCAAACACTTGCACGTTTATCTGCTAGGGTTCAGGTTCGATTCCCAGCAGGGTGAAATGCTTTAGGGGTGTTTTGTTATCAATTATATATATATATAAATAATATATATTAATATAAATTATATATATATAGTATATAGTATATATATATATATATATAGTATATATAATAATATATTGGTCATTAGTGGTAACGGGCAGAGATGTACCCAAATTTAATATTTCAGGGAAATGTTCCCGATACACGACGTTGTGAAAGAGTAATGTCATGAGATAGTGGGAAAATATTTAATAGGAATGCGTGTTCTCCAAACTGTTAACCAGTAGAGTACATTAAAGATTGGAGCATAGCGGTTGAGTCTTGGGGTGAAAGAGTTGGAGAGAAAAAGGTGAGACCGTATAGAAATGCTCGTCGTCGAGCCCTGGTCAATAGAGAGTATGCCGGCTGGAAGTTCAGAGGATATCAGTGTCCTGTAATAGAGAGAGAAGGAAGAGAGAGAGAGAGAGAGAGAGGAGAGAGACGGAGAGAGAGAGAGAGAGAGGAGAGAGAGAGAGAGAGAGTTCAGAAGGAGCCAGTGTGTGTTGTAACATCAATTTTTATATGGATGGTGTGATGCAAGAATTGGAGATTTGACACAGAGGCTGGAGAGACGTTCTCAGCGAGAGCAGGAAGTTTGATAGACGAAAGCTCTTTTTAGGAGAGTTGTATGTGCTTGGATCTACTCCTAATAGTGAGGGCCAACTATAAACTTGTGGGCGAAGTTTGGCATTTAGAAGGGAAGTAATTGTGATCCTCCATTAAGATCAATTCCGAGCTTGAGAAAGGAGAAGAACGTTTAAGTTTGATTGCGCTGAAGGTATGTGCTTGTGTGGCGTGGTTTGTCGGAAGAGATGTTTGGTTTATTGTTTTGTAGAGAGTTTATCATGTGGAACGAGTTTTTGAGGCATTTATTGTAAAACAGCCATACACTCCGTGTCTCTCGAATTGAGATTGAAGAAAGTCAGGGAAGTTTGTTGCTCCCATTGGCAGCTTTCTCTCTCACGTGCCTGATTAATATCGCTTTTGGCGAAGTGAAATCTCTTCAAAACGAACATCGAAGAAATAATTAGGTGGAGACGTGCTGCTTACGAGTCCATATAATGGATGAAGTTATAAGAGGAGCCGCATGATATATATATATTTTTATATAGTATATTATATATCATATTTATCAATATAGTTTATATATATATATATATATATATATATACATTACTATATATATACTATAAGTATATATATTTATATACTGGATTGATAGGGTATCTTTGCTCTCTCTTATCAGCATATATATACCCCGATAGTATTCTATATATAATACATATATATACTATTATATAGTATATATACTATTACATTACTATATATTATGTACTATACCCCGTCAAGTAGAAATACCTATCTATATTAGGTACATATCATATATATTATATATATTATTCATAAGGTTATATATTATAGGTTATATTTTACATATGTTATATATGTATATGTGCTGTGTGTGTTGTGGCCCTTAGTGCGTGTGTAGTTAAGAATTTTGTAGGTTCAAGAGCTGTATCTTAAATTTTCAATAGTTAACAGTAAAAATGAAAAATATTAATTTTAAGGGTAAGAAGAAATAAAATAAAATAAAATGCAAAAACTTATTACTTTTGAATATGAATATGCTCTTTTAATTCACTCGGTTTAATATTAACAAATGTTTTTGTTTCATTTTAAATTTCTGGTTAAAGAGTGAGAGAAGAAGAACAAGAAGAAAAAGAAGAAGACCGAGTAAAGAAGAGAAAGAAGAAGGAAGATAAAGAATAAAATTGAGAAGTAAAAGGAAAAATCGTCAGAAGAAAATGAAGAAGAAGAAGAAGAAGAAGAAGAAAGAAGAAGAAGAAGAAGAAGAAAAAGAAAAGAAAAAGAAAAGAAAAAGAAAAGAAAGAGAAAAAGAAAAAGAAAAGAAAAAGAAAGAAAAAGCAATAAAGAAAAGAAAAGAGTTATAATAAGAAAACAGATTGGAAAGAAAGAGTGATAAAAGACAAACAGAAGAAGAAAAATTTTAAAAAAATATATCATCTAACAGAAAAAGCAGAACATGAAAAAGAAAAAGAAAAAGAAAATAGAGATAAAGAATAAGAAAAGAGAATGGTAATCGTGATGTAGTGCATAGAGAGAATTGCAGAAAATCCAGCCTCAAAAATGGAGGAATCCTCAGTTTCTCTCTTGATATCATGGGCCTGTCAGTTATTTATGTTGACAGAATTTACATCTCCTCACTTTAAAGCCTGCGTCTAGTGTTGATATTGCACGTAACTTATCGCGCTTGGGACGAGGTCGTCAATTTGATCTTCCTCTCGAACTTAGTGTACTTCATGATAGAAAGGTTAACTCACACAAACGTTTTGTTTCCTCTCACTTTGAAAACAGTACCGTCTAGGGAGGGGTTCCCTGTTGATCATTGTGCTTAGGGACCTCGTTAAATTAGGGGATTTTGTGTGGTTGTCTACTGTAGCAAGTACCCGAGGTAAAAACAACCTGAACGAGAAACAACAGAACCATTTTTTGGATGAACAGGCAATCTAAAGTAAATATAAAAACAATTAAAGCTCTTTTAATTATTATTAGAAGTCATGAGAAGTTGAAGTTCAATCCGAAGTTTTTTATTTCTTTATATTATAATGTTTTCTCCCTAATCTTATCTATTTAAGTGATGAAAACTAAATTTTATACTACTTATTAAAAGAATAATTATATACACATCATTAACTAATCACAATAAATAATACAATAAATAATAATACAAATAATAATAATAATCTCAAAGTAATAAATAATACTAATAATGAATAATTTTAAATAATTCATAATTAACTAATCATCACTGAATAAACCACCTTAATACACTCAATAAATAATATTTACATTTATTACAATGCAATCATATTTACCAAAAATAAATTTACACTTAAGTATACATACAAGTTAGGTAAGCCAAATTTATGTTGTGGTATAATTATCGACAAAAACTCAATGCTATATACATACAATAATTTTCTGATTAAATGTTTAATATATCAAACAAATCCAAGTCTAAGCTATCACACATGAAATAAACTTTAAACCATAAATGTTAATAATAAATTTAAAGGATAATTCTGGGAATCAGGGCGATTGAGGCTCTTTAATGCAATCCGACAAACACACTTTAAATATCTAATATAAGAATACCTCATTCTAGCTAATACATTCAACAATACAATCCACTCCAACAGGGTCAATTCACCATTATTTCACAATTAATCCATAGTTTAGGTTTTAAGACCCAAAATTAAACTAAGGTGACTAAATAGTCGCCTAGCAATTGTTATCATTTCACATATTCTAGATAAATAAGACATATATAATACACAATAAAATAAATCAATAATATAATAATATAATATAACATAAATAATAAATAATAAATGACATAATAAATCAAATATAATTTACCATAAATAACTAACACAGATCACAATATAATACACTAAATAATTCATGTTTAATCGATAATTTATATAGTCAATCATACAAGACGAAATATCACTCGAGTTTCTTATTACATTCTTATGAATTAGATTCCCATAGAATAATAATTACAGATAATAATACAAAGTAAAAGAAGTCAATACGAAATAGACAGTAAATAATATATACGATAGATACTAAAATAATTTAGAGTAATCACATACACTTAATATAGGTATCGTATGCTATAAATATATTAACCATCAAATAACCAATAAATAATAATACATATAATATATATAAATATTCTCATACATACTAATAATAATAATTAACTAATCAAACATTTGCGGTATTGTAAGATAATATATCTACTACCAATGCTATAGTATTTTTAAGAGAGTTAGATACGAACGTTTTTGTCATTCTGGGCTTTAAAGCTAGTTCAGGTGAAATGCCTTGCCTACTCCTCAGTTTAGCAACTGTATACTATATTGTTCCGTGCCTATAAACGACTTGCGCTTTCTCATAAATTCGATTTTCATACTTTTTGTTTCATCGTAAGTTAATACTCAATTCTGCACGACCCAGATGTGGGTCGAATAGGCAAGCTAATAGGTTAATGTCCAGTATTATAACAGAAAATAAAAAATAATACACAAACGGTGAGCGATTTTCCAAATAATTGATGACAACGATACTTGTAGTATGGGTTTATCGATGTTAGAGAGACAAATATTTAAGAGTTCTCAAAGCGTAGAGTTTTGAGGTCAGAATGAAACATTCGATCACAGCATTCAAAACAGGGACACTATTCCCATGCCGGCGGCCATACAAAGGATATAGCTTGGTGTTATAATGTTTTTTTCGGCGTGAAGACACGTATGCTAAATTCGGCAATCACGGGAAATAGCAAACTTAAAGAATTAAGGAAATTCTTACGTTTGGTGAGGATATATCTTGCTTTCATTTTGTAAGCCCTAAACCAGTTTGGCAAAAACGAAAAAACGCAATCGGCTAGCTTTCTTCCCCCATTTCAATAGTCAACGACAAATCAAAACGTATATAATCTAGCGCTGTTATAATGGTACGACAGGAACAAAACTCACGGTTAATAGTGGTTATTATCCTGATAGTGAACGTTTGTAGAAAATGTATTGAGAGAGCGATAAATACTGCGAGATATATAGGTAATAGATAGGAGTGAGTAATTACATTTAGAAATTGATTAAGGTATTTTATCTACTGCCCGGCGCAATCTAACGGTAAGAAGATGATGAGATAATAAATCTAAATAATAAAATAATATAATAAATAAATAATAAAATATATTAATGAATCATAATATACTACATGAGTAATGTATGAGACAATAAGTATAACTAGGAAAATTTAAAGATAAGTATATGTTGGTCATAGAGTTGAGAATAATATACTACTGTCTAAACTTAACTTGAGGCAACTGTTACTACTACTAATACTAATAATTGAGTCTTAAATTTAAATATATATATAATAATAAAATTGACATAAGTCTGTCAGAATATAGAGCACATTAAGTCCACAATAATAGTCAAGATAGAGTAGTGGAATTAAGTTAAACTTATAACTAGTATTGATATAAATAACTCGTACCCAGGAGATCGGATCGTTGGTATTGTCATATAGAAATTAAGTAAACGTAATATAGTGTATTAAAATGTAATAAATAATAGAAGTGGATATGCAATATAATATAAATAATATATGATTAAATATGAATAAATATTAGAATAAAATGTATTAATTTAGATTAAAAGTAATCAAGGAAGATAAATACGGAGATACTCAAATGAATAATAATAATACAAAATAATAATAAGGAGTGAACTAATACAGATAAAAATACCATATAGTCATATAGATAATAGAATAATTGAGTACATACATAATAACATAATTAATATAGACAAAATAATAGGAGTAATAAATATGATAATAAAGAAGATAATAGATGTAAAAAATAATATAATTTAATATATTAATAATAATAATATTAATTAATATATAAAAATAATAATAAATATATATATATATATAATATATAATAATAAGTAACTAAAATAGAGATAATAATAATATATATAAAATAATAATAATTAATTGAAAATAATATTAATTATAATAATTAAATAATAATTATAATAAATTAATAAATATAAATTATTATATATATAAATATATAATAATTTTTATATTATAATAATGATTAAATTTAATCAAAAACATAAGTTAACAGATATTTTTAACAGAAATAGTTATCCTAAAACAGATAAAATTATTTTAATTTTCTCTCTCTTCTACTAAGAATTATGTAGTATTTTTTTTTAGCACTCAGAATTATTTATATCGAGAATATCTAAATTGTCTTGTAGCATTTCACAGGTGAATTAGTTTAACATCGTATGTTGCCATAGCTATTGTAGCCTTGATTGTCATATAGAGATGTGAATTTTTGATTTTAGTACAAATAGTAAGGAAGAGTCGTCTATGAGGTAGTATTCAATACGAGCCAGCATAATCCTCGATTTGACTCGCGCCTTCGAGAACATTGTTGCTAATGATTGCGAACGATTTTGGCTAGACAAGAATATATATGTTGGCACCGCGCTTTGTAATGGATAATTTTTAAAGTGCAGATTTTCTTGTCAGACTAGTGACTATATTGGAACAGCAAGGTCATTTAAATCTAGCATATCATCTCTTATATTTGAGAGAGACGAGAGATATCACTAATCAATATAATAAATAAATATTATAAATATATAATAATAATCCAATACTTTAGATATATAAATAATATAATATATATAATAATATAATTAATAATATATATAATATATATATATAATATAAATGGTGGGATATCCCATTATTATATTACTCTCTGAAAGGTGCTCCAACTTATGCAAGATGTAGTATTAGTATAGCGTCCCTCCGTCACTAGACAGTGACCCGTATATCGTATTATGAATGTTTATGCCAACGAAAATTTCAGGTCCTGGCATATAACTCCTGCGCCGTCCGACACTGAAAGGAAACACGCACACGCAATATTTAATTCCTTTTATGTGATTCATCCTTGCTATATGAAAAGGTTACACGAACAGCACAAAATGAAGTTCGGAGATGTAAACACAACTCACACCGTTATCATATATTTGGTTTTTGCCATATCACGTATAGAAAGTGAAACAACAGGGTACTAGTGAACAGTAATATAGAGAGATTAGATATATGAATTATAACTTAAAAAAATAATATGACTAAAGGGAAACACTCATATATTTTATATATACTCATTGTTTAACTAACTCCAGTACTATTTCAGAGTTAACTAGAATAGTCTACTTAACAACATCATAATCATTCATTATATTGAATTTAATTATTATTATTTTATTATTATATATTCATTATTATATATATTTTATTAATTACTTCATTATTGATTAATATATTATTTATATAATTATTTATATTATTATATGAAATTTATTTTATATATTTATTTTTATTTATAAACTTTTTATAATATTGATCCTTATTTAATTATAATATTATTATTCATGAACATATTTTCATTCATATATACTTCTAATTATTATTTTTTTCTATTTACTATATTAATTTAATTATTCTAAGTTAATTATTATATTATATATCCTAATCGATATACGTATATGACTCATAAGTGTATAGTAGTGAGATAGCTCATAGTAGTATAGTTGGAGTCAGTTGTATGACTCAGATGTAATGTAGATAGGTAGTGTAGTTTAATAATACTCTATTTACTTAATAATATGAATTATTTACTTCAAATTATCTAGCAAGTAGATGACTAAATGTGAATATATCTAATTGATGTGTGACTTGTTAAGTGAAATTATTTGTGATATGTTTGCATCTGTTGTTTATGTTTATGTATGATTCCTATGTTTAGTTAGTAATAAAAATTTACAATAGAACATATTTGAGGAGCGTATCACTAAATCGCTGTATAGTCATGCTAACTATCAAGTCAAATTATATAGGATAGGGGAGGGAAGATAAATAATCAATATATTAGATATCAGAATGTATATAATAGTCAGTACCAAACAACACAAGTTCCTGCAACTCACACCATTTCTGACGCACTCGTCGTGACACTGGCCAAGAATGTAAAAAGAATTTCGCTATCTACCTCTGCACCAAACCACCCGCTTATGTGAGATGCGTAGATGCTCTCTGATGTTTGTACTCACTAGAGATTTCGATATATTTGGCAACCGGAAGTGGAGGAAATCGGAGACTATGTTAACGTCGCAGCAGCCACTCAATATAATCGTATCCTCATTTTCGTCATCTGAAAACCTCATTTCTAAATTTTCTGAAATCGGTCAGAAATATAATATATAGTAACACTAATACAATGGTCAGGACTGATGATTTATTGAGTTCGAACAAATTAAAAAACTCGAAATATAAAATGTTATATTTATAAAAACAAGATTATATATATAAATACAAGTTGTAATAATGATATTATTAATAATAAAATATTAATTAAAATAAATTATTATATTTAAACAATAATTAAATATATAAATATAAATAACAGAAACTAATAACATAATAAATATATAATATATTTTGTTACTGATCGTAATGAATATATTATATAGAGAGGTAAGTATTTATTTTATATCTTATTGATTGAGGTGCTCTGATACCTGCGGGGATTTGGTTCTTAGCAGGGTGAGCCTGGCTAAGCCTGAGTTGACGTGATGGGAGCCACCCTATTAGAGGATTATAGATATACTATAATATATATACTCACTGATTATAATTATCAATATGCCCGTTATATATAGATATAATATATATTATATTATTATGTGTATACACAGTTGCAGCAGCCCATTGATATAATGGCACCTCTATTTATTAAGTAACCGGAACTATGAGTTTTGCATGCACATAATTAATGTAGATTCCGGTATATACAGTAGCACTACGGCTAATAATATAGCTTTAGTAAAAACTTGACAACGCCCTAAGTGGGGTGGGTGTAGATCGTGTGTAACATATAGTGATCACAGAGCAGAAGATATAACACGTATGTATGATACATGCACCCAAAAGTCGAGTGATGGGGTGTGCCTCTTTCAGAGCAGTTCACTCTGGCAGATGTAAGCCTAAGAAGAGTTATTTATATAGTATACCTGATATAGATGAGTAAGTAATGATGACGTCGATAATACTAGTAGTGTTGATTACAACCCTACTCTTAAAAAGTAAGGTAACTACGCCCCATCATATATATGGAACGTGTATCTGTACACACCCCAATAGAGGCGGGATGAGGAGTTCATCTATGCATAGGCCACGGCATACTCATATAAATGATCTGTATAAATATATATTATGTAGTATCTATTATATAAACTGAAGTCTCGAGACTTGGTTTCGGGTATATCTTCTTTCACTATAGAGATATATATCTCACATCCCTAGTACATATATTATCGGGGTTTTCAAGTGCAGTATAATACTGAGAGTCGACGGAGTAGTGCAACCTTACCAAAGACGAAAAAACGGGGTCTTCCGTGCCTTAACTGCACAAAATACAGCCTGAATAACCTTATATTTGAATTTACGTTGAAAGGTAAATAATAAGTCATAAAGAATATGCGACGCAACGCTGTCCCGTATATTCGAGACTATCTATAAGCTTTGGTCCTTAGTTCGTATGCACAGATATGAGAAAAAATAATAAAAAAAAAAATAAATCATCTAAGAAAATATTTTTAAGGTTATAAACAAAAAAACTTTATAACCAGTATATTTATTTACCATCACATACGGGCAATTTAAAAATAGACAGATAAAATATACGTGCGCCTTTCACCATAAAAACCCACGCACTGATACTATCGCCTACCAAAAACTTCACCTCTACGTACTGAGCGAATCATCACTCTTCCGAATACTCAGACGTTGGAACCTTTTCTTTTAGTTTGATACTCCTCCAATTGTGCGTCATGGAATTTTCTTGACTCTTTTTTGACCATACCACTTAAATTTAAATTGTTTCAGCTGTTTCCTTGAACCTTATTATTCAAACATTGTGTATCTCGTGGGCCCAAATTGTTTCACTCACCCAGACGACGCACGGAAGGTCACGAAACGTCATATATTTTCTAAGAGCGTAGCCCTTCTGGACCTTTATCTTCATGACTTTAGCCTCTTTTCGGGTACGCGATACCCTTTGCCGTATCTTCACTATCGGTGTGACATTGGGTATTGGTCCAGTGGAGATCGGTATTTTTGACTGAGTAGAGTTCCAAGTTCATATTATTTTTTTGTTGTAGGTATAAACAAGAGAAAAAACAGAAACTTTTATTATGAGAGATGATCCCTTTAATTTTATGTGTTCGTTGGAAGAACTACCTAACAGATTCTTTTAATTGGCTCAAACACTTGTGAATTTTTTTGGCTCACAGCATACACCACTATTATATGGCCGACTCAAACCCTTCGAAGATCAAGGGTAATTATGAGCAGCTATAATCGAATAGGAAACCGCGAAGCCTCCACATAGTGACGCATTTCAATTAAACCTCATTTTACCTCCCCGGCCTCTATTTTTTCGGCCCCCAATGGGGTTCATTTTTTTTTGCCCCACGGTCACTAGAGGTTTGTTCTGGAACACTCGTGTACTTTGAGGCTTTCTATAACCTTGTTATAGATTGTCTTGGAGGACTCTCTATGGAGATCCTGGCCACTTATGCTATGTGTTCGTAGCCCTCACTGACACACAAAACATAAACTTTTATACTTTTTTATGAACTCAGATATAAACATATCAATTTGTACTTTGTTTACATCACCCTAGCCGACAGCCTAACAGCTCGCACAGCTGCAGCTCGAAAGGAATACAGTAAAGCATTAACTCAGTTAACGTCAGCGCAAGCATGAGCGCGTAAAATCTAAGACTCGCTACCGCACTCCTGCAGCCACACGCCCCACCACCCTCCCACCATCAAGTCCCGAGTCGCCGAGAGCTCAGTTTCCCGCCCCAGCTCGTTCGCATCGAGCCGAGCCCTTGATACAGGTCGCATTTTTGCGTTTCCCGCCCGAACGTGGATACACCAGTCTATACACGCTCGTATCCTACACGACCTTACATCTTGACCCTCATATTTTTTACTCGAAGATCTATTAAACGATAAGAACTCATTGTCGTATTTCTTTTTATAAAATGTTATATACACACTACCAGATCATAAGTATAAATATTGTAAGTATAAATCTTAAAATACTACAACAAGTACATAAAATGAACGACTTTCTTTTCCTTCTCGACTATCACCTTTGTGATCTATTGGATCTTATATATTATTGAGTTAATATCTACCAAGTCGATATTACTATTTTCTTCCCCTAATTTATAGCTATATATAAATAAGTATTACTTTTCTTGTAATATATTATCAGAGGAAAAGAAACAAGTTATAGTTACATATTAGTATTATTAATAGTATTTTATTTATAAACATCATTATACTTCCAATTAAGATTTTCTCTGACATTTCATAGTGTGTACAAATAAGCGCGGAGAACTTCCGGGTTTCCAAAAATTTTAATAAAAACTAAAAGATTTTAATCAACAACGGATGGCGCATGACCTGATCGTTTGACTATATATAACTGTTTAAATGGTCTTGTTTTATATTTGCCACTGAGAATCTTAGTGTGCTTCCTATAAGCCCTCACTCGCAAGCCGAAATATATTTACAAGTTAGTTTAATAAAATAGAAACATATTAACGTTCAGGCAAAAATGAAAGTAAAGAAATAAATAGTACACTAGATTCACTTGACATAAAAAAAGATAATCGTATTCCCAATTACTTATCATAGTATTGGAGTGTTTAGGAAATAACATTCACTAGCTTCGTAAATACCCATATAGAATATAGCGATGATTCTCTATAGACTTAATAAACTGTTAAGCACCATCAGATAGTTTATATTAGTGTTTGAACTATCTGATTTAATTTTAAATATAACAAATAGTAATTAATTTTATTTTATTTTACAAATAAATTAATTGAAAATATTTATTTAATTTAATAATCTGTACCCAGCAAATAAAGAATCAAATTAATGATATGATATGCTCATGAGAGTGGGATACCAACTATTAGAAGATTTGATTTGTATCACGTTATACATCAATCATTATTGTACTAGTTTTAGCAACATATAATAATATATATATATATACACACTTATTTAATTTTTTAATAAGTGTAGTATTATGAAGATAAGATATCCAGACGATACTGGAATCTATTATATCAATTTTCAACAGAACCGAGTTCATAATATATCAATAGGTCGAAAATATCATAACTAAATCTTCTTTCGTTTTAAGAGTGCATGTTAAATTAAGATTTCTTCTTCATATTTCATCTTTAATAATTTCAAAATTAATATCATATATGTTCAGTAACTCTAGTCAAATCTTATACGAATGAATGTATAATTGATAGTGTAAGATATAATCTATCCATATAGATTAGTAAGCACACATTATAAGATACAATCACGAGAACTCTGAGCATCCTATATATTATGGTAGAGATAGTAGTAAATATTTCAAACTTTATGTATTACCAATAATTTGATAGACATTAATAAGCACACTACATAATGATCAGATCCTCTTCTAACTATTATAACGTAGTATAAATAATTGTAGAATAATAGAATAAGGTACTTAATAATACATTAACACAAGTATAAGCTTGTAAAATAGATCTTAGAGCTGGTGAGATCTGAGCTAGGTCATATGTTACTAATTATCAGTGATGTATTTTCTAGTGAGCAATTATAGTACTGATTGCGTTATTATGAGAATCGGATAACAACCGATTTAGTTTGATGCCATATACTATTGATTTATATAGATCGAATAATTATGCATATATAAACGATATAAGGCTATGCATAAGAAGATACCAGTATTGGCAAATAAAATTATACGTTAAATAACGGACCTGGCCGGAATCTAATTGATGAAGAGAATGACGAGAGTAGAGAGTGAGAAGGCATGTAGCACGGTACGTAGAGTGAGAGAAGTATTACGGATGAAGTAGAGCAGAGAGGCGAGAACGACCAGAGTTCCTCGTGGGCCACATATTATGGAGTTGACAGTATGTTTGACGCCGCTCAGTTAAACGTCTTGTAAATCGGTGCAGATATATGGGCGAGTGAAATACATTTATTCTACTTGGGCTAACTGAGATATACCTTGTTTAATTGAATTTTATTATATGATTAATAGTTTTTAAATTTTCGAGAAAACCTCAAAATATCTCGAGGTATTTAATTATTGCGTATTTAATATATGGACGAGCGATTTTACATATTCGTTTTGTGTGTCTATTCTTAGTTTCTAGCATAGATATTGGACGATCTAACGAGTGTAAACTCTATAGGTCTCACCGGAGCCTCACCGTTCGAGTATTGCGAATATGAGAAACTCATGCTTTGCAGTACGATGCTCTGAAACTCGATAATTTTGCACTTGTATGATAGAGAGTACGATAGGGGAAGAGTATTAAGAGGGTGACTCTATCACTTGTTTCGATAAATTCTCTTCATTTGTGGATGTATCATTAGTTTAAAAATTTTCTGTAAGATTTACTATCTTCATATTTGAGCGTTGAATTAGGCTATTTTATATTTTAATTTTATTGTCTGTTATCGACTTTAAATACATATATTAAGAGATTTTAATTCATTTCTAGTTTCCATTGAATGTGTAACGTAAAGGAGTATGAGTTATCATACACACTTTTTACAGATTATCATATTTATATGATTGAGTATATTAAACATCAGTGAATTTGGAGATATTTGCGCAGACTGGAGTAGAGCAAGGCGCTTAATGATCGCGCAATCAAGCATGGAGCTCTTTGAGCACACGCAGTAGCGCAGGCCGGAGAATGAGAGCGAGAAGAGAGTATCGAGTGGAGTGTAAGAGCAGATGAGGTAGGAGGAGGGTCACACAGAAGGAGAGAGAGGAAGAGAATAGAGAGAGTCAGTTGATGCCTAGGAAGAATAATATAGCCAGAGAGAGAGTGTAGCAGCAGATGAGAGGACGAGATCGCGACATGTATAAATAATAACTATAGTTAAATAATAGTGTTTATATAGTATGTAGTTTAATTTAGGAGTTGTATAAGTTAAGATCAACTTGAGAACACGGGTCCTGTATGGATATAACTGACTAGTTGATATATATTATTACCTCTTTACCGTAGAGGTATCAATATATATTATATAATTATTAGATATAAGTATCTATTATATAGTACCAGCTACATTGATGTACTATTATGTACGGGAACAAACGCTGGGCTAAGTTTATATACTGCATATGATTTAGCATTATTACAACCTGAGAGAATGAAATTTATTAGTAGATATAATAGTATATATATTCTGGTAAGTATCATAGATATCTACTCGGTGTTATACCATAGACGGTAAGTGTCTGGTCCGTAGCGTTTAGAGCTGTTTCCGTGTAAAAGAGATGGAGTATGCTCAGTGATAAACAAATCAGTACATGTCAAGAGATTATGCACTGGTGTGAAAAACATAATGTATATAAATACATAGAGTTACACGTCGAGATTGGGTACATATTTAGGCTGGGGATTTATTACTATATATATATGTTGAATCTATACGGTATAACTATATGTATAATCTTATGTTGAAGTATTAGAGTTGGAACGCATGCTTATCACGTATTTAGCTTAACTTAGTCTTTACCAGTAATTTATAATGAAACTATATTCGAAATCATAGGATCCAAGATCTAGCGATCGCATTTATTAATCACTAAGACTATATGAGAGAGTATCATCTAGGTGAATGTTGAATTCCAGGGAAGTAGAGATTATACTTATTTATACACCGTGTAGTTTGACACCAACCCGATAGTGCGGATAGTGAGTGACCATACCGGCGAATCGAAGCCCAGCAGCGGCACGTACTCACCGCAGCGATGTTATCGAGAGTTATCATGACAGTATTCAGGAAGTGCCGACACACCTAAAGCTTACGCAACCACTACATGCACTATCTAAGTAGAGCTAGAACACCTTAAGCCTACTAACCTGACGAAAAAAGACCGGTGATCCAATTCTGACACTACTACATCGCTGTACACTCTTAGGAACACTAGACCTAGAGCAGGGTGACGATCAGACCATATACCTGCAACTTAACCTAAATCGCATAACTACTATACATTCGCCATAGACCACTGAATAGCCTTTTAGGACCTGTAAACTACACCTCACGCTAGGGCGTACAACTTACAACCGGTTAGGCCTAATGACATCTGTAATTCAGATAAGGAGTCGAGAGAGCTCTGCGAGGCCGCACTTAGGACCTCTATACCATGTATTACACGCGGCTTAGGTGTGAGTCTCACTTCTATTATCAACGAGGATAAAACTTTGCTATGGCTCTCCTACTATGAGGTTTGTGCCGAACGCGATAGGTGTATGCTTTAAACAAGTGTAGGATCATAAGTAAGATAAAGTTTATATCCAATCTCACTTACTTTCTATTACATCCCTTAACTTATTTCCGATCGACGCATTAGAAGAGACTGGAAACACGATCATACACTTTTTCATTATAGGGCGGCATCCACGGTTACTTATACCGTGGCATTAACATAATACACTGCGGGTTATTGTTTTTACGACTCTGGAGATTCTCACTCGTGAATGTGGTTATGCCCTGACCAGGCTCAATCTTGCGTCGTAGGTTTTCATGTATTGATACATCGTCCTAACATTTCAGTCATCGATGCTGAAAAATGATGCGGCTATGGCCGGTGGTGCAAAGTTTGGTCTACAAGCAGCGACGTCCAGGGTCAACACCGATGCCGGTTTGGCTCCATAATATCGGACACCTACGCACGCACTAACACACATTCGCTATGACATCTGTATTTACATCACATTTCCGCTTATACACACAATTCACGTATGTTCTGACACTATACACCATGCTGTTCAATTTATGATATTTGCAATTCTACAAATTAGTGTACATACTTATTACTCTACTATACCACGCTACAGGCGTGTACAAACATAGTTTATGTATCAACAAGGAGGGAGGAGAGTAAGCTACACCAAGCGAAATACAGAAAAGGCCAGAACGAGCCATAAACAAGAGTACACTAGCTCCCCTACGGTATTATTACATCAGCTGATAATGCCCACGTTCACATTGCAACTGAGCACATCACACGTATGTCTCATCTATTTTGAAGCAAGACTGTCTATTCGCAAGAATATCTATCGCCACGTCACGCTCTATAACTCCATCCATATCTGCTCACCACGAGTGATTTCACTCTCATTTATTTTGACGCCTTTCGCGAGACGCTTGTCGTTTTCTTACTAGATGTACTTTTTAACACACACCACCGCTCGTTTCACCAACATTCTTTGCAGAACTCAGTGGGTAATGGGTATACTCTAATCCTTTAGGTTCCATCGTCTACAATGATATATTATATATTAAGACCACATATTGTTGAGGCGAGACAACCTAGAAAGGTGGGTCATCTTACATCGAGTTTAAGCAAGACGTGATTATGTTTACTTATAGGTGTTACGTGATATTTTAACACTATTATAAACGTAATTTATACAACGAGGTCGCTATTATGTAAGAACTATATGAGAAACGCAGAACGTCGTCCTAATCGTAGAGAATATAGCAACATATATTCAGTTTCTATACATATTCGTAAACGTCGGAAAGTTCTTTATATATTGTCTCAACAGATCAGCCCAATACTCAGAGTAGCGTTGCTACGCTGAGCGCTCCTAAGAAGCGTATAATCGTAGAATTAATAAGAGCGTAGTTATGAGACCATACCTCTTACACACATGAGGAGGAGCGGCTAGAGTATAGCTCAGCAGTCCTTTTTGTATGTAGATGCTATTTATAATGCGCTTAACACTCATGTTTTAACTGGAATATTGTAATGGAGGTTCTTTTACAACTGTTCGAGTTGTCTATTAATTTCTTCTGGAGGTATCATACTTCAGTAACACAGCAGCTTCGAGTTATGGTTTAAACTGCTTTAACTCAATATTTATTAACATTACTTACCTTAAAGCAAGTAAAATCAGTTAACAAATCAGATTATGAAGGAGGTGTCTTTTACGCGAGAATGTTTGTACAACTAAGTGAGGATTTACGTAATGTTATCTGTTTGCTTCATATTACTCTGAGCTCAAGATGAGTCATTACTATACGATATTTATTACGCTATATACATGTCTATAGGCTTGTGACAGTTTACACGTGTAAAATCTGCTTTAATAAACCATGTTGCTCTGTAACTATAGTCTATTATCTAAACGGACATACTAACATGAGTGTTTAGAGAGCAGATAATTATAAAGGTGTACATGAAAGAATCAACTAGAGGTTGTTACCCATTTCGTTAACGGGATTATTCAAACATAACACTAGGGATAAGTATAAATAAAGACCTGATATCTTGTACATTGTAAACTGAGTTTTTAGTCCTGACTATTATGTTATATTTATATCTTTTGCTTGTTAGTATAGTCATCGCTAGCTTTTAGAATCTATCATCTGCTGAGTGTCTAATTAATACTCATAATATTAGTAAGCACACCTCTAATAAGCGTACAATCAGTACATCAGACTTATGAGAGGTAGTTACACACGTCTAACTACTCTATCCGAGAGATTGTATGAGACTTATTAGTTTTTTTCTGCTGTTAGTACGCCTCTTAATTTTCTGCTTTAACTGCTTTAATTTCTGCTTTACTGCTTTAACTTTCCTGCTTTAACTCGCTTTATAGATTTCTGCTTTATGCATGAGCTTATACCTTTCGCTGCTTTACCACTGAGCATTTAACTCATCCAAGTGTTTTTCACGTTTGTAATTTTAATCTCATTATTATATATAGTTAACATTACACATGTTTTTATTTGTTTTATTAATATACTCTATTTAATTTATTTTAAACTCATTATTTCTCTATATTTTATATCGGAAATGCCAAAAATATATATATTTAAAATATACTTAAATGTTTGTTTTCTATTACTTTTATTAATATCTTATTGTTGAGTACGCTTATCGGGATAATTATTTTACTCAGTCTTAAGCCTATTAGCTTACATCTTTCATATATTAAATTGAATCAACGATCGAGAAAATTGCACTTATTATGGGGCTATCTTATCAATTTGAACTCTCGATGGAGACCTTTTGTATTATACATGGTTCATGCACTACTTAACTATCTTAAATTTTCACCGACGATGTAGATCGACAGAGAAGCCAGAGCCACTAGAAGGAGCGTTAAATAGAAATGATCTTCACTGACTCCATGTCACATAAAGCCATGAATCCAATCTTTCTTAATTTACTTGGCATTTAATATAAACTATTAAACTTCGGCAGGGTAACCCTACGGACATTTTTACAAGATACTTTTATTTTTTCCTTTCTCATTGTAGATCCTATATTTTCGTCTCTATTTTATATTCACTACTCTTAGGATCAAACCGTATGTTTCTTTTAATCTTCGTTCTCATAATCACGACACAACCCGCTCACTATCTCTACGCATCTTAGCTATACAACATCTACGACCACACACATCTACAACATGTATTCAGTTTCTAGTCATAGTATATAGCATCAAACTAAATTTTCACATTGTAACCCTATCCTACTATTCGTCCGGAAATCCTGCATTATCTGATATACCAGTGATATCCTTCAACTACTCACTCGATGTTTACACAAACTATCACTAATCCGATAACTGTACACTTTGTCTCATCACGTTCCTTTTCACGTAAGCATCTTAACTTATATCACTGCAACGACTCATGATTTTCACACTCCTAGATCCTACGAAACCATATCGATGCTCTTAACAAATCAATCCGGGTCCTCAAGGATTTACTCTACGATCACGCTCACAGGTATAATTTTAGTTCTATTAGCTATTATCCTACACTATCTACACACACAAATTTTGACGACAAACGAGGGCGACCCTGATACAGAAGGTTTTGTCTTTACCAGTCTTCCTTAGGGGGTCTTCTTACATATGTCTATGAACTAGACCTATTTGATACGAGAATAAGTCCACCTAACTTGATCCATTCGACTATGTAATATACCGTAATAATTTTTTAAAAAAATTTTTGTTTTAAATTTATATGCAAATTTCAGTAGTTCATACATTCTTATTCAGTTTACTGATAATCAAATCTATACACTAATATGTACATTTTCTATATTTCTTTTTTCTTAATAAACGTTCTACATAATTTGTATAAGCTACAGTTCAATTCCAATTATCCTTATTGAAGCCCATAATGATTTTATAATACTAATGTATAATACTTGTTTTGTGAGTTTATATAAGATCTTTATAATATATCAATCTTATATAAATAATTTTTCTAAATTTTTAAAAGATTAATTCTTGAATACATTAAATACTACTTATTAAACTTTTACGTACATAAAACAAAAAGTCTCAATTGATAAACCAGTATATAAATTCTCTAGCCACATCCGTTCATGTGACGGCACTAAGCACTTGCCAATGTCATTATAACTTTCTCTGAACTGGCAGCAAGCTACTAGCTCTATCCATTTGATCTCCTATATTGCTAACCTCCTTTAAACGTTTTTTTCGTAACTCGAACTTAAGTGAGTGCACTTGGACAATATCAATCTTTCAGCCAATCGTTTAAATAAAATAAGAATATATTAGAAAAGAGAATGGAATTTGCATGTATTTATTACACCAAAGAATGTTGGTAGATAAAATTTCTATTATAATCTATTACTTTATGTTTACTAAATAAATAATATTTCAGTCCAAACATACATATTTACATTCGCTCACCATTTATTAATTATTGCAACTATCTATAGGTATGTTAACGGCGGTGAAAGAATAGTTTCCAAAAGTTTTATTAACTGTGTTATTTTTTCGGGTTGTTGTTGCACATTTTTTATTTATTATTTCTGGAGAGTATTAATGGTACAGTTGGTACAATCATCAACTGGAGAACAACACGATACATAGCCAAAAGTATCTGATATTAGGAAAGTGTATTTAAGCAATTAACTTCTGATAATAATATTTTCTGCTGAGGTAATTGGCTATTTTACTCCTCGTTTTTGTATTCAGGGGCGAGTTTAGAGGGCATAAATAACCTGTCCAGGTACAAAGAATAGTCAGTTTCAAAACGAGCCTTTTATCTTAAAATAGTGGTGCAAATAAGACTCTCACGATTAAGGAACTGAGAGAGGCTAATTTAGCCTACAATTGTAGTATTACACACCATTTTGTAGAAAAAGTACACGTGTTCTATATCATTAATTCCTACGAGTAACCGCCCATGCGTCTTAAGAACGGTAATTCCATCTTCATTGACTCACAATGACATTTATCAATTAAAGTAATATAGATCAAGTAATATGCAGTTGTTAGTTTATAATTCTGTTTATTATAAAGGATGACATTATTCAAAACGACA
This sequence comes from Trachelipus rathkii, assembly GCA_015478945.1. Taxonomy (NCBI): domain Eukaryota; kingdom Metazoa; phylum Arthropoda; class Malacostraca; order Isopoda; family Trachelipodidae; genus Trachelipus; species Trachelipus rathkii. The sequence goes on from JABUQX010139526.1 coordinate 23,724, forward strand.
AACAATGCATTCGGTACTTAATGAGAGGAGAAATAAGATTCTACTTTGTATATGCCAAGTTATACTAATAAATGAAAATGAAAATGTAATCTTCACTTTCATAAATTGTGTTTATCATGAATCTCAAAAATAATCAGAGTAAGCAGCATGAGTTATTTTCCCCAGCTAGTGAAGACTTAACAACCCATACACGCGAGGGCTTTACTAAGCTAATGAGCCCCCACTCACATTAAAAATGCTACAGGAACAGACAATACCATCCACCTATAAAAAGTACAATAGAGACTACCAATCGCTGGTAGCGGTTCAACTAGACGCGCTCCCCAGCCTCGCTCTGCTGCTGCAGCCACGCAGCGGAAGTACTCCGCGATCTTATTTTTTGTTCGTCTTCCCACTCCTTGTCCGCTCGCGTGCGCCTGCCACTTGCGAGACACGTCACAATGTACTGTCTAACTAACATGTTCCTTTCATTCCCGTGTCCCGCCAGCTGCCAAAGGCGTAGCTAGCCGCAGGCTGAGCCAGATATTCAGAAGCGACTCGCATCTGGTGCTCGATATTGTAATAAGTGAGAGAGTATGCTAGTTTTGTTGTTACGTGCTAGAGTATATGATAAAGTACCTGGAAATATAAAAATAAAATGATATTGTATAGTTTTGATATAGTAAAGCGTGAATTTGCGGGCTCATGTCCATTATCCCTGTCCCATGAATCTGAAAATTATTTTTCCATAGTTATGTTATCGAACAAAATGTAGAACGACGAGCCCATAGTAAGAAGAGTTTGAACTATTTTCATAGATATTTATATAACTTGTAAAAATTGTTGTTTATTGATACGATGGAAAGTGAACTGAAATATATAATAATAAGTTTGATTAGGTTATGTAAGGTTATATTACATTAGGTAAGGTTATTTTAAGTTACGTTTGATAGCATTGATTTAAACTTTTTTTTTTTAAAGGTGTGAAGCTTTTATGGAAATACAAATTATACAGATAAATGCAAATTTATTTCGATTTAATACAGTTTTACTTTGAATGTGTTCGGATTCATGCAATCGATTGCGATATGGATATATATGGACAGGGATAAAAGGCATGATCCAATTTGCGATAGTGTTAGTATAAATGACAATGATGACATTGAAGAGTGTTTGTGGTTAGACTATAATTGGTATAGAAATGTAATTTTGCTTCATGATATTGTTTTGACATGAATTGATGGGAGCAACCTAAATATTTGAATTGGTGGAAAGCAAATGTGACTTCATCTTCCATA
>JABUQX010139526.1:30000-37357 GCA_015478945.1 Trachelipus rathkii
TATATATATATATATATATATATATATATATATATATATATATTTTATTTATTTTTATATATATAACACACACATACACACACACACACACAAACACACACACACACACACACACAAACACACACATATTATATAGGAGGAGGAGAGGAGGAGGAGAGGAGAGAGAGAGACTGGTTCAATGGAATGAGAGTATAGGACTCCAGGATATCTTTAATTGTAGACCTTAAGTTGTCGCTACTAGGTTTTTTCAAAGTATTAACTTGCTGCAGTTGTTATGCTGCCTCGGGTGGATTTAGTACGTTCATTTTTATACGTTGGTTATATGAAAATGTCCTGTCAGATGAAGTGCACACTGTACAGTGATTTGGAGTGTATAAAGATAATTTCCTTTTACATAATATTACAGTTTAAACCTATTTTTAAGCTATTATTAAAAGTAAATATGTCACGGTATGAGCTGTTTTTCATTGGTTCAATGAAAAATCAAATAACCGTGAGTAAACTCCCCTCTTGATGATGTTTTACGTGTCCTATTTTATAACTTGCGTACAGTAAATTTAAATTTACATGATAGTGCATCTCTTGTAATTGATGAATGTTTATTGTTCGGGAGAAAGGCACGTATACTAATACAAGATCGTTCGGACTGCATCAAGAAATGAAAAAAGTTATACGAATATCATCGGGGTCTAGAAAAGCACAGAAAAAAAGAATAAGTTATGCAGACAAAAAGGAAAAGAATTTGAAGATAGTCTAGATGATCTGTTCGATATATACCCTGCAAATACAATGGATATGATCAAAATAGAGGAAGATAGAAAGTTTATACGTATGCAGCGACAAAAAAGACGTGTTGATTGCATGTTGGGTAAAGATAAGAAGGTAACAGCCGCAGAAGTACGGATGACTGAAAGAGTAGTACAGTAATTAAAAAGAAAAGAAAAGCAATTTTCGACCGCTATAGATTCAGGTTAGTGAAGTTATTATATAATTCAATTTTAAATAACTAATTTTTTACCAATTTGCACTTACTGTCAATCATATATATATATATATATATATATATATATATATATATATATATATATATATATAGAAAGAACACACATAATTTGAAAACACACACACACACACACACACACACACACACACTCTTTCCCACACACACACATTATATATATATATATATATATATATATATATATATATATATATAATGAAAGAGGAGGAGGAGGAGAGAGAGGAGAGAGAGAGAGGAGAGAGAGAGAGAGAGAGAGAGAGAGAGAGAGAGAGAGAGAGAGAGAGAGAGAGAGAGAGAGAGAGAGAGAGGAATTTATGGAGGCAAGGGTATGAAGGCAGCTCTGATTCCGGATAAGGAAGGAAATAACTTAACTGAGGAACCTAATTTGATCCGATCGATTTTGAATTTATTACTATTATTATTATTATTATTATTATTATTATTATTTCATTACTATTATTATTGTTATTATTGAAAATAAATAAAAAAGAAGACATCAAATAAGTTACCAAAAAAGTTTAATTTATATAATAACATGAAGCACAGTAAGAAAGATTTTGAGGAGTTTATTCATATTATAGATAACCTAATCTTTATTTTATTTTACTTTAAATTTGTACTAAATAGAAATATTTTATCTATTACAATCATGTTTAGTGGTTTTGATGGAAAAAAAATTCTTTTTAATATGTTTAATGAAATTTGAAATTTTAAAATGACAACTCCAACTATCGCTGTAATCATTTTTAGTGAATTTTAAGTATGCAATGAAAGTTTTGTTTTTACTGTTATGTTAAGTAAATTTTTATATTGACTAATATTTTATCTATTAATGAGGTGAAGTTAGTAAACTTTTGATTTGGAAAATTTTCTTATCTTTGATGATTGATTTTGTGAATATTTTGATATGATAAATTTGTTATCTTTACGATAATTGTTATTTCTATCTTTAGTATCATGCTTAGTTATTTTTTTTATATGGAATAAAAAATACATTAAGAAAAAAATAAAAATAAAAATTAAAATGAAAAATGAAATTGAAATGAAAATGAATAAACAGATAAAAATGAAAATAAATTTAATTAATAAAAGAAAAATGAAAAATTAAAATGAAAATGATTTGTTATTTTAAATGAAAATATTTAAAATAAAATTTAAATTAAAATAATGTAAAATAATTAAAAAATGAAAATAAATGAAATAAATAAATGAAAATAAAAAATAAAAATAAAAATAATGAAAAATAAATGAAAATGAAAAATAAAAATAAAAAAATGAAAATTATATGAAAAAATTTCTGATGAAAAAAAAAATAAATGAAAATGTATTGTTATTGATTTTAACCCTAATGTTTTCAATTTCTTTAATTTACTGGAGGTTATTCTCTAGTTGCAATTATATTAAAATAAAATAAATTAAGATAATAAAAAAGTACAAAATATAGTTGTTAATAGCATTCTCTGTGACGTTTATAACTTTGTGTTAATTTGAAAAGTTTCTAAACCTTTATTCAAATGATTTAATGTCTTCAACTACAATGAATAAATCAATTTTCCATAATTCACGCCGACATTACATTTATCAAAGCCTTTATTATTATTTCATTTATAGTAATAAATTACTCACATTAAAAAAAACATGAAATCAGTGCGGAATTGTTGAAAGAAAAATATGCTATAAGGAAATTACTATCAGCCATTAAGGCAATAAAATTTATAAGGCAACAATTTATCATTCCTACAAAACAGTTATTACATACCTTCCTTTTCTTCCCTCGTGCAACGAAATTACAGATTCATTTATCATATCTTATATACTCATATAAGTAGTAGAGCTCATTCGCCCCTAACTTTAAATATAGTTACTTCTAATGCATATTAATGGGGACTGAAATGGAATATGTCATAAGTAAAGGTTTGGAACCGATTTTTGAGACTAACTTTCATTTTAAACTTTTTTAGAAAATAATTAGACTTCTTTGATTATATTCTTTTAGTGTGTTATATATATCCACTGCTATGTATTTATGCATGCAACTTTACCTTTCTCTCTGGGCACCACACACACCCACGCACCGAACCTATAAACACATCACCTGCACATACACACACATACACACACACATACACACATACATACACACACAACATACACACATACATACATATTATTATTACACACACATGTCACACACACACACACACATACATATTACATACATATTATTATTGCTATTATTACAACAGGAGGAGGAGGAGAGAGGAGAGGAGGAGGAGAGAGAGAGAGAGAGGAGGAGGAGAGGAGAGAGAGAGGAGAGAGAGAGAGAGGAGAGGAGGAGGAGAGAGAGAGGAGAGAGAGAGGAGGAGAGAGTGCAAGGAAAGAGAAAGAGAGAGAGAGAAGGAATAATTAAAAGAAAGTGTTACTTTTATATTTTGTATTTTATTGCTAATAAAAATGATAATTTACTAAGATGATAAATAAAACCGGTGGTTAATACTGATTTTTGCTCTAACGCTGTAATAGCTTTATTTTTTTCACTGCAAAATTCATGTTTCTGCTCAGAAAACAAATGTAGATGGTTTAAGCGCAAATCTGGAGCACGAGATGAAAAGGCTTGAGCGTTAACCGTTTATCTGGACACGCTTTCCTCTTTCTTCCTATAAATCCTGCATCTGTGAGCCAGGAATTAGGAATTACAAAGGGAGGAATCAGAATAATCTGAATTTGCACTTGTCTCTGACCTTAAATTTATGCAGTTTATGTATAGGACCTATATATATATATATATATATATATATATATATATATATATATATATACACACACACACACACATAAAGAAAGGAAACATTTTCAACTTTGCTATTAGCCCCCGGGACGAAAACACCACCATCGCGACAATGCTCACTCTCCTCTCAACATCATCTAAATCTTCAGCTAATGAAGCACTCTCAAGACAACTACTTCACCTCCTTCATATTGGTGGATCCCGGAGTGACATCGCACGAAGTTTCTTCTATCCCAGGAGTTGGAGCCACCCAGCTTGAGAGAAGAATCTTGTGGAAGTGCAGGATTTTCAGTAGTCTGGCACGTTGCCAGAGCGTCGTAATCGCTGTTGGGCAAGTCTGAAATCGCGTCGATTTCAATGCGGGAGAGAGCGTCAGCAGTTAAGTTGTCGACACCTGAAATATGTCTGACATCAGTGGTAAACTGCGAGACATACTCAAGGTGACAAGCTTCTCGAGGAGAGTGCCGTTCGTTTCTGGAGACCATTGCGAAGGTAAGTGGTTTGTGATCAGTGAGTATGTGGAACTCACGACCCTCCAGAAAGTAGCGGAAATGACGGACAGCGAGATACATCGCAAGTAACTCCCTACCGAAAGCACTGTAGCGAGTCTCAGGAGGTTGCAACTTGAGAGAAAAAGGCGAGAGGAGACCACACTCCGTTCAGGTGCTGGAGAACACCTCCGACAGCAAAATCGGAGGCATCTACCTGAACTCTGGTCGGAGCTGAGTCCTGGGGGTGGACTAAGAGTGTGGCTGAAGCGAGTGCTTCTTTGGAAGCTTCAAAAGCAGCAGTAGCTTCGTCAGACCAGTCCACTTTTGTAGAACTGCCTCGGTGCTTGGGCGGATGAGAGCGGTGAGTAGTCGAAGATTCAGTGGCTTTAATGTGTGCAAAACCCGGCTCTCATCTGACAGCTGACCAACGTCCTTCCAGGTGAGCAGAGCGGGGTGTGCTTGCGGCATTGTCACTGGGGGGAGTTCTGTGGCGTCTGGTGGAAGGGGGCTGTATAGTTAGTAGTTGTCTTGAGAACCACCTTCAATATATATATATATATATATATATATATATATATATATATATATATATATATATATATATATATATATATATATATATATATATATATATATATATATATATATATATATATAAGAGTACTGATGTTCTAATTAAATGTCTAGAAGACGTACCACATATTACATATTATCTCATTCGAGGTATGCCACCTGTTAGACTACACAGCGACTCCAGCGTTTCTTCCATTGTTCATAGCAGTATTAGAAATCACAACCCTCTGTGTGCTTTCCAGTCCTAAAACGATGTCTCTGCAACTCTGATTTTAACTTTTAGAAGAGAAAGAAATTACATTGGGCTAAATCTATGGCTGTACGGAGGATGTGAAAGTGTTGGAATGCTCGTCTTTGCCAGAAGCTCTCTGATTGGTAGCGCCATGTGAGCTGGCTCGTTGTCGTGCATAGGGAAACACTCAATCGCTTGCAATGTCCGCTCGGACTCGTTTTACCGGTCTGTGAAATCGTTCTAAGATGTCCATGTAGACGACAGGATTAACTATCATTCCTTGAGCTAAAAGTTCTTTGTGGACAATACCAAAACAGTCGAAAATCACGGTAACCAACGTTTTCACCTTTGATCTCCTTCGTGCTTTCTTCTAACGAGGGTAATTTTTCGTGTGCTTCTCCTCACCTTGCCGTTTTGTCTCTGGATCGTACTTGATAAATCATGTTGCATCTCCTGTTCTGGCCTTGTTAAATAAATTAGATTCGCAACCGGTTCTTCTTTTGCTCCAATGCCAAGTGTATGGACACCAGCTTTGCACAAATCTTTCGCATGTGAAGGTGGGTTGTCAGAATTCTGTGCACCGAGGTTTTTCCAATTCCTTTTCCTCTACCGTCATCCTCACGCTTAAACGGCGATCTTTAGCTATCACAGCTTGTACCAATTCCACATTGTTCTCAGATGTTATCGAGATATGCCGACCAGATCGATGTTCGTTTTCCACATCTTCTCGATCCTCTTTGAAAGTTTTATGACAACTAAACATCATTGTTCTCGATATTGTGGCGACACCGTACGATTCTATCAACTAATGAAATTTTTTGGTGGTAGATATGGCAAATTTAACACAAAATTTGGTCGCGTGCCTTTTATCAGTATTTTCTCTGGCATTGCCAAAAGTTATAGCGGTGCTACACACAAACCTAACAGTGACAAAGCGATAACCGCTTCCAACCAATTCGATCCAGTTGAACTGGAGTCTCCTTTGCTAGGAAAACAGCTTGGCAACAACTCTATTAAGACGATGTTGCTGTAGTGCTGCCTGTTCGTCTTTATTGAAATCAGTAAACCTACTTTTAGGACTCGCCTCATATATATATATATATATATATATATATATATATATATATAAATATGTTGTTATATATATATATATATATATATATATATATATATATATATATATATATATATATAAATATATATATATATATATAAATACATATATATATATATATATGTTATAGTGAGGATATATATATATATATATATATATATATATAGCAGTATATATATATATATATATATAAATATAAAAGAAAGAGAACAAAGATGAGTGAGGAGAGAGAAAGAGGAGAGAGAGAGAGAGAGAGAGAGAGAGAGAGAGGAATAATTGACTGGCTTCATCAATATGTAACATATTACATAAACATGTCTATCGCATACATATATATATATATATATATATATATATATATATATATATATATATATATATATATATATATATATATATATATATATATATAATATAATATTTTCACTTAATCTGACTTAGAGTTCTTTATGAGTCTATTTTTTTTAAATATCACGTTTAAGTTTTGAAATTTAAAAGAAATATTTGAAGTAAAAAAAATTAAAAGAAATCATTATCATTAGTCTGAATTTGTAACATTTGAAGACTTACAGTAGGTTACCCTTAAATGCTTCTGTATTGTTATGTTTTGCTTTTTATATTCTATCAGTTATTTTACTTTCATCCGTCTATCATGTATACGTTAATTTAACGAACATTTAAGATTTTAGCGATTTATTAATGCTTCATCCTTTATCGTCATTCCCATTATAAAGATCTCGACCTTTGACAATTATGAAATGAAAGTGACTTATCCACCATCCTTTTGTTCCTTCATCTTTTATTCAACATAATCCTAATATTCTGTTGTTGTTCTGATTTTAGGTTATTGTGGTATTTAGATTGTGTCAAAGCTTGCATGTTATTACACAAAATACACACTGCCTGGAAAATATTTCTTATGGCTTAAACAAAGGAGTAAATTTACCAAAAACTAAAATTCAACACCGAGAAATATATATATATATATATATATATATATATATATATATATATATATATATATATATATATATATATATATATATATATATATATATATATATATATATATATATATATATATATATATAGCAGAGAGTGGTCACATTCACATAAGGTGTAGAGAAAAAACCTGACG
>JABUQX010139527.1:12500-18407 GCA_015478945.1 Trachelipus rathkii
AATTGGAGCATTTATGAAATAATCAGAAGGTTCATTGTTCAATGTCTAAATTTGAGATCTTCAAGAATCAAAAATGATGAAAAAATAAAATATTTAATATGAAAATCATAAGACCGGTTCCATCCGGTTTGTGCTTGCTAATGTTTTATGTAAAATATTCGTGGCTTCGTCAGAAAAACTTTACAGAAATCTTCAGCCTTCAAAAAATTTTAAAATTCTTTCTTTGCTATTTTCTTTTTAATTTCTACACAGGGTTGCGGAACCGCTATTTTTTTTTTTTTTTTTTTTTTTTTTTTTGTCGATTCTGACGACTCCGGCTCCTCAGCTATGTTTCTACAGTCTTCAGTTCTCTGATTAAAACAAAAAATTCAAATCTAATGCATATTCAAATAACTGATCTAAATAAAAAATATGTATCTCCCCCGACTGCAAATGTCCTGAAAATTTCATGCAGCACGGATGAGCAGGAAAAAAAATATCCCAATTTTTCAATTTGAAAACCCAAAAATAGTAGGTTTTGAAATCGACCATTGCTCAAATATGGGCTCGAATATCTAAATTCTGTTCCTACATAATTTAGATAATAGTCCAATCTTTGTATATTTCAAGTTTGAAGTCGTTTTGAAAAAAATTGTAGGAGGAGTTTCGACAAATGTCAAAAACATAGGTTTTCAAAAAATGAATATATCAAAACAAGGACTACAGACACAGAAAAACACTAGAAAACGACGTTTTAGACATTAGAAAAAGCTGCCGTTTGCTTTTTTCCCCACCAAATTGGCTGAACATTAATAATTTTGTCTATTTCTAGGTGAGGTGTAAATTGGGCTCAGCCCGGAGCAATATTATTATTATTATTATTATTATTATTATTATTATTATTATTATTATTATTATTATTATTATTATTATTATTATTATTATTATTATTATTATTATTATTATTATTATTATTATTATTATTATTATTATTATTATTATTATTATTACTTAAAAGGTAAATTTTTATGTTACTGATTTTCATAAACTTAAACTTCTTTAGGCTATAGATTTTTTTTTGTTGAAAAATTAGTAATAAAATATAAGCTATATTAATAAAACTAGTTAATTTTACTCGTATATAAAGGGATTCCTTCGGAATTTGATATTTCCTTCTTTTTCAACTTGCACTTATAACCTAAATACTTATATAATTAATAACCTAGGTCCTAGAATATTACACCTATTACGCCGTAAGTCGCTCATTTTAAATAAGAAGCCAATTTAAGCAAACAAGAAAGAAGAAAACAAATTAAAATTTAGTTAAGTATTGTCTAGAGATCCTTCAAATCTGAGAATTTTTTCCCCTGGTGGCACAAATCTTAACCTCTTTTCAACTTTCCAGGCAATTTAAAATATACCTACTGTATGTATACTACTAGGCTTTATATTTTCTTATCAAATTTTGCACATTTCTGGATAAGGAATAAAAAAATATGATTATGATTCTAAATTAATATTAGTTAAGAATGTTGACTACTTACAGAATCCAAAGGATATATAGTATAGAAGGTTCCAGCTTCCCAGTCCGAGAATTATCAAAATATCGTCGAAGTCGCTAAGAGCCATTTTTCAATTCTTAAATTTCAATTCTTAAATTTCCAAGTTAACTATAATAAATAAATAAAATAATAAATAAATAAATAAATATATGAGAATGAGTGTGTATGTAGAAGTATATGTGTGATTTGATTTTATTTGTAAGCTTGACCAAAATTACAATTCGAATAAATCACAAGAGCGAACGAGTGATAACTGAAGCTTATTTTCTTTCTTATCATACAATATTGAATTACTTTCGATATGACCTTCATTCGCATTTCTCAAAAAGGATGTATGTCATTTAGTAATCAAATAAAAATGTTTTCTCATCATACATTTATAAATAGTATTTTAATTTATTTGTTTGAATGCAGAGATATTTTGTAGCTTATAAGCTTATAGTTTAGCAAGAAAAATGGGGATGTCGTATGAAGCAAGGAGATTTTGTACAGAGAATATGATTCATTCATATTTATAAAAATTTCATATCCCTAGACCCTGTTAAGGAATGCCAAGTTCTTTATGCTAGACTATAGGCATAATAAAATAACTGGAGCATATGATAAGAAAAATAGAAACGAAAGAACTAGTCGGGATTTTAAAAAATACTTCTTCAGAAACCAAACACAATTTTTAGCGATTGGTTCGGTTCTTGATGCGATAGCTAATAACTCATTTCAGTTTTTAAAAAGTTTGTAGGATAGTCGGAAATAAAATGGAAATTGTAAATAAATGTGCATTGTTTGCTTTATTTTAATATATGGTTGTGGCAAAAAAAAAAAAAAAAAAAAAAAAAAAAAAGCATGATTAACTTTATTTATAATATCCTAAAAACTGGGATGACGGTTGTAGTTTGAAAAAAAATCAGATTAGATGTTCAGATGGGACAGTCTTTGATAAGCCGATGTGACATTTCCATGGCCCTTATTTCCATGTGTTGTTAATGTTTTTAAAATGTTTGTAAAAGAAGAAAATATTGAGAATAAGCTCTTCACATCGGATGAATGCAAAAATGAGGATAAGAAAATTGAGAATAAGATCTTCACATTGGATGAATGCAAAAATGCAAGGTATTATCTTATTCACAAGAGGAAATTGACTTAATCTCTCGATAAAGACATATGTATTTAATTCTTTTATTCCCATTGCACATATCTGGTTATATGAAAGTTAGAATCAAAAAGGAAAAAATAAATAAAATAATAACTGTGATACTTTATATCTCAGTAGTATTGGCTGTAACAAAACTAGTTTTACTTAACTTAAACTAACATGACCTAACTTAATTTTAAAACTTATGAGTTTATTATATTCAATATATTTTTTTATCTCTATTAAGTATTCATAACCTCTAATCAAAGGTGAAAATGGAAATAGACATGATTCATACGGTATAAAACAAAAAATAATCTCTTTATGAACGCCCTAAAAGTTTGATGTGGCCATTTTTTTTTGTCACTAAAAAGAGACCAGATGTCACCAGCAAAAAATTCTCTCCCACCACAAGCAGAATTTTTTTTTCTTCAGACCTTTGAGAGGTAAAAGATAGCAAATCTAACGCTCTGAATAACTTTAATTAATGCTTTCAGAATATTATAAGAATAACTGAATTTTGAAAGTTTTACAACATACAATAAGATAATTTATTAATTATGATAATTATTTAAAGATAAAATAATTAAGATAATTAAGGTAAGATAATTTCTTAATTAAATAAAGGAATGTTAATTGTGAATTTAAATTCCCGATTATCTCCTATTTTGCTGTATTTGTAAAGTATTTTTGTCTGGGGGGGGGGGGAAAAACGAGTATTTAAAGATGTCTTCTTTTACTTTGGGAAATTTGAGCCTCGAGTATATGAGGTGTATTTTACAGGACATAAGATTAATGTCATAAGTATTATATATTAATATTATATTATTAATATTAATTATATTAAAATTATATAAGCAACAACTTAAGGCACTGAGATACATTTGAGAACACTTTATGACTGTATTTGGCCACAATTATTCAAAATTAACTTCCCCCACAGCTCCAACTTCCACATCTGGTTTCAGCTCCTTCTACAACCAGATGTATTGGGCACCTCATGTCGGATTCATACCCCTGCTTATAAGTCACAAAGAATGGGCAGATTGGTTATATAATGAATTGTTTAACTAATATGTTAACAGAAAAAAATAAAAAGAAAGAGTTATCGTTCCTAAATTTCAGATTTATTTTTTACATTAACTTAAATAAAATTTGCAGTGAATTTGTGTGAGTGTGAATAGGTGTGTGCTGCGGGAGGGTGTGTGTTTGTGTGGGTTATGAATACTCAACTATTATAACGTTCAATTAATTGCCTCACTAAAAATTATTTCAAACTCCATTTATTTTCAATTTCACATTTTTTGATTTAAACATTAGTTACACAAACCAGGATCGTCAATATTCCTTAACCTCTTCACAAGCAGTTTTACTATATATATTATATAATATTATATAATTATATATATAATATATATAATATATAATATTATTACTATATATAATATATATATATAATTATATATATATAATATATATATATATATATATAACAATTTATTACAATTAAATCACCAATATCCCCAATCAAATATAACTAATTTATGTGACTGTATATATAGGCGAGTACAATCAAAACTAAATTCAATGTTAATGCATAGATAACCCAAATTTAGTATTGTTATTACAATATTTGTTTACTTTGTCAATTTGAACCACGATGCAAAATGTGTTTAAGATTTTTTTTTATATTTATTGTTAAATGTACTCTCATCTTCTTATATATATATATATATATATATATATATATATATATATATATAATATATATATATAATAGAAAGAGATATATATATATATATTATATATATATATATATATATATATATATATATATATATATATATATTTATTCATATATATATATATATATATATATATATATATATATATATATATATATATATATATATTATATATATTATTATATATATTATAATAATATATATATATATATATATATATAATATATATATATATATATTATATATATATATATATATGATAAAAAGAGAGTCAAAGGGACCATATGAAGCCTCCTGAAATTAAAAAGGCAGACATGACCCAATTAAACGGCTTTTGATGGTGTTTCATCAGCTGAAAATATGAAATCAGAGAATTGGATAGAGCAAGAATAAAACTGTGTAGAATAACGAGTGAGAAATGATCTCCTCAAAGGAAGGAGTATGTGACAATATAACACATCGATTTAAATCAAACAGTGTTTCCGTTACTAATAGAACAAGGTTTATTAAAATTTTAGTTTCCTCCTTCCCTGTTCAGTCATTGCCACTACCCTACGTCAAACAAAAATAATAATAATAATAATAATAATAATAATAATAATAATAATAATAATAATAATAATAATAATAATAATAATAATAATAATAATAATAATAATAATAATAATAATAACAATAACAGCAACTATAATGATAATGATGCTAACAATAATAATAATATAATAATAATAATAATAAATAATAATATAATATATAATAATAATAATAATAATAATAATTAATATAATAATAATAATAATAATAATGATAAAAATAATGATAAAAATAATAAAAATAAAAATAATAAAAAATAAAATATAAAAATAAATAAAATGATAAAATAATAAAAATATAATAATAAACAATAATAATTAATAACAATATAATAATAAATAATATAATAATAATAAAAATAATAAATAATATTATAATAATAATGATGTATAATATAATAATAATAATAATATAATATAATAATAATAATAATAATATAATAATAATATAATAATAATAATAATAAAATAATAATAATAATAATAATAATATGATTACAACAAAACAAGCATAACATTTCAATAACAATACAATAACAATAACAATAAAAGTATAGTAATATAATAGTAATAGTAATAGTAATAGTAGTAGTAATATATAATAATACATATAATAATGATAATAATAATATAATAATAATAATATAATAATAATAATATAATAATAATAATATATAATATAATAATAATAATAATAATAATAATAATTAATAATAATAATAATAATAATTAAATAAAATAAATAATAATAATAATAATAATAATAATAATAATAATAATAATAATAATACATAATAATAATAATAATTAATAATAATAATAATAATAGTTTTTCTAAGTGATCTGAATTATTAAGGAACCAGACGAATGACGCCGAAATTGCTAATGAATTATAT
>JABUQX010139529.1:0-27080 GCA_015478945.1 Trachelipus rathkii
GAACAGCGAATGCAACGAGGTACTATTTTAGATTTTTACTTCCATTGAAAATAATTACTCTTTAGCTAAATATAGTCCCTTTGAATATAAAACCAATTCATTAAACCACAAATGATGAAATAATATGAATACTATATAATCCCTTTTGGAGTAACCCGCAGGTGCAACCTTTAGCGCCTCCCACACAAGGCTACCAGAGCTTACATTATCTTTCTCCATCTAGAAACCACCTACTCATTACCGTAGGTGGGTACCATCTTGGGTGTTTAGGCCATACGGGAAGCCACCCCGGACTTATCCTGCGTTCAAGTTTCAACCAAGATGGATAAATAAAGCCACTAGTGTCACCATCATCTGGATAAACGCGAAGCCAAAGAAATTTCTGGAAACTCAAATGCAGGATGTCTCCTCCAGGTTTTTAAGAGCTAATGGTTCGTGGACCTTGACCTACAATTAAGGTCAACAATATATCCGGATTTATTAACCTGACCTATCATCACACCACACGTAGGAAGGAGAGGACATAGATTGGGTCCCATATAACATCAACATGAGACAACAGCATCCATGTGTATTTCCGGTAGGAGCTAGGGGAAAAGGGTGATGACTCTGTAGAATTAGTAGAGACCAGGATAATCGTAGGGTAGTCAATCGTAGAAACGGAGAGAAGTCGGGATATACTATTTGAGGAAGGGAAGGTTATAGGGGATCGGTGATAATATATAAATAATAGGAGTGGGAACCACACAAAAGCGGGGTACAAATGCAACGAAAAACCCAAAAATATACGTACAAACAGGCTTTACGCAGATACCTTCGTGAAAGGTACTCTGAAGCCCCCCCACCTCTCGACAAAGGTGGGGTTAAACGTTTAGAGGAGGTGGGTAATGATTGATATATTTCTATAGATTGATAATATAGTAATATATAAATAATTATAATATAATTATTTTTTTATATAATATTATATTAATATATTAATAATTTATATAAATAATATTTATATAATATTATAATTATAATAATAATTAATAATAATATTATATATAATAATATAATTTTCTTTCTTGTTAATAATCACTGGGTCTGAATCAACCTTTTCGAGCATTATTTTAGGTATTTCCAACGGTTTTAAGTGTAATTCTGGAAGTGATTTTCTCAAAACTATCATACGGTTTTTTGCCTATCTCATCAGTAAATTTTTTGAAATATCAAACAATATTGCAGTTTTACAACATATAACAGCAAATTTATCTATCATTTTTTGAATAATCTGATACAGGTCTATACAGATTAGAAGATTAACGGTAAGTATTGGTACAATATTACAATACTTAATTAATTGATATAAATACATTTTAATGTCCGTCAATAATTTCTGGTGAAATTTGCTTATAAATTGTGTGTTTGATTTGCTTTAAATTTTCTACTCAAAGTTTTTAACATTTCATAACCTATTTGAAATTCAACTTTCAAAAAATGTACTACAAAATGTTTGAATTTTCACTGCATCCTAGTCATTAGTTGCATTTTATTTTTTTGTTTTAATTTTCTTATACCTTCTTCATTGCTTGAATTATCTCGTTCTACAGCTTTATTAGTACGGTCATCTTCAATTTCAAGGGTGTCCATGCAGTAATATGCATTTTATGTTTTGTTGTCTCTCATTTCTGGTTCTTTGGTAGTCGTCTTATTTTATATTTTTTTTCTTTCTCATAATATTTAAAAGGTTTTGTATTTGAAAGCGTTCAACCTTCGTCTCATTATTTTTCGCTTTCACGGGTGACACTATCATGATTGCATACTTGTGAAAAGTTGTTCCAAGTGACTTATGTTAAGTATTTTGAACTTTTTGATGATCAATTTTTCTTACATCCCTCCCAATAACCCAAATATAACAGCTTCTCCACAATTTCTCGGTAGTTGTCTGCTTCCCTGTTTCCCTAAGTGATTCTCGTACACATCAGAGAATGCAGTTCCAAAGCCGGGCTATGCTTCTTCAGTTCGTGTTGTTTCATTGTTTGTTTTTTTATGTTGTTTAGGTATCAAAGTGGTGGATCATTTTTGAGTTGTTACTTGTTTTGCTTTATTTGATAGTAAGAATTTTTCGTTTTTGCCTGGTTTTTTTCTTCCTGGCGGGGACTCTGTTGTATTGGAACTTTTGGAAGATTGAAAAATATGGGCTCTAAGCTTTTTTTCTCAGTGTTCGATCAATAAGCTTTTGACGAATTTCCCTTCTATTAACGGCTTCCTATAGTTTGACTTGTTGCACGTGTGGGAGTACAAATTTTTGTATTTTCTCTAGGTCAACTATAGGGAGTGGCTTCATTTCTTGATGTGGGTTCTTTTTGTGTTGCACCTTCAGGCGTCAGCTTTTTTATTCTGGTTGGCCAAGGACTTGATTCGATCCCAGTGTTTTCGATATGTTTTATGCCCTTTATTTGGCTTTTCCCTATATAGTCTTTTATACTAAGAAACGAAGGGTATTTGGATCGTATACTCTTCGCTTTTTTTGCCATTTGTCCGGTTTTGTCAGCAGAAAATGGTATCTTGGTTTTCTTATTCAACATTAACTCTATCGCATTGATAGATAGGTTTATTTTTGTGTATAATTGATCCAGAATTTTGATTGTTGTATTTGGGCATAGTCTCTTGCTGTTTATTTGGTTTTACGAGTGAGTGTCCTATTGGGAATTGAACCAAATATATATTTCTGCTGTGCAGTAAAACACAATTTAAACTTATCTTTTAAACTACTTAGGTGCTTAGAGTCACTGAATGCGTTCAAAAGATATCACTATTCAACAATCATATCATTTTTCAAACATTCAATTTCTCTGGTAAGCTCAGTAAATATATGGCACATGTATTTAACTCAGTGTTCAAACTTACGTCTGTTGGCTAAGATGGAATATTTTGTTTTTTTTTTTGGGTATTGGTTAATGTGGTGATTTGTTTGTTTGTTTTATTGAAACCTTTTACAATTATTGATCAAGGCATTAGAAGAAGTTCATCTCAAATTGGTTTTGGCTTTGTGTTTCTTTCAAAACGATGTGGCAACGATGTTATTATCCTAAAATTCATCTAAAGTTATAAGCATTCTTCCATTTAGTATCCTAATTGATAGGCTTAGTTTTTTCAACATCACGTTTTGCACACTTTTGTGAGGAGTCCCAAATCATCTTGTCTGGTCTCTAACCCTAGTCCCTAATTTTATAGTGGTCAAGTAATAATACACTCTCATCTTTTACAAATGAAAAAGCCTCCCACATGATTGTAGCAGAAGATATTTTGTGTATTTACGTGCTCTTCCTCTTTCCTGGTAATGTGTATGCCATTGTATGTATTTTCTATTCTAACTCTTGCTATATTATTGTATTAAAATATTATTTTTCAAAGGTTTATTAAATACATAAAATGATTTTACTATGCGTATGTTATAATGGTAGAGTAGAGGGTGCAATTTGTACAGAAAATAGGTATATTATTGAGAGTTATTTTACCGCTAGGAGTGGTGTTCAAGGGGTATAGCATACACCATTCTTTTACTCATTCAAATAGCAGTCGCTTTGACGTCGTTGCAGAACAGCTTGCAATCATTCAGTGACAGTGTTAATTCGGGTAAAATCCATGAAATGGGGTTTGCCGATTCAGTTGTAGAATGAGAGGATGTGCCCGTAGTGTGAGAGATTATGGTAGTATTGGTGGGGATCATCACTCTCTTCGATATTAGCATAAAGAGCCTGGAAAAGATCCATTGTCTCTTCGATTTTTATTTTTTTTTTGTAGACCAGGTATAACGATTTATTTAATTAGTAAACATTCTCATTTGCGTCATCCTTATATTTCAACTAATATTCTTATTTAATTTTAATATATAATAGTAAAATAATATTCAATTTTGCAATTTAAAAAAATTTTTAAGTATGTGAGTACTAATTGAAACATATTTCATAATTTTTATAGTATACTTTTTATAAATTTAGAGCTTCTTAAATTAATGATTGCAGAACAATCTTTCTCCTGGTTTCTGGTGTAATATTTTCCTCTGCTTAATCGCAAATAATTCGGAAGAAACTACGATTTAGACTGATTTGAGGAAAAAGTATGAACGCATGATAGATTAATCCGTCCTTCAATTTATCTTAATTTATTTAAACTTTTCTTTATGTAGGCACATGATGGTGTTGACATTTCATTTTTTACAGTAGACTTATTTACTTAGATAAAAAAAACAACAAGGGTTTTTACTTTATTATACATTGATTTTCTAATTCTTAGATGCTACTTCTTAAAGGCCTACTAGATAAAATTATGTTAATATATATAATATCTGAAAGATGATGGATGCTATCATAGTTATTTTTCATGGTATTAATTCTAGTGGCTGAGATTAATGATCAAAATAAATAAACTTAGCCTATTAATTCTTAAATACATAATAATTTAATAGGATCGATATTCTACTTTGTACATGATTAATACGATTAGGAATAGATGGTATATCATGTCGTCAAATTCAAAAATTGCTGCGAGGATAAGTAGAGAGTGTTACGCAATGGATCGCATAGAGCGCGAGCAGTGTATGTCGGATGAGCTGTTCTATCTCTGTGGTTATTGTGTTTACAATTATCCACACCTTACTAGTCATCTATAGAGAGGTATCATTCTTTTATCTGGTTTTCTCGAGTTAGTGGAAACATATCCTTTTCCAAATCTCTATTGTCTGTATATATTCTTGGTATCTTCAGATTCTTTGAGTTCGGGAAATGTGTGGTCGTTTTAAGCACGCGTAGAGTCTCAATTTTCTAGATGACTACGCGTCCTGGTTCTCTTTTGTCGTTAGATTAAAACCGGATTGTTACTCTGTAGCTTATGCAGAGCTATCGGGCTGCATGCCGTTTTTTGCGTATGGAGCCTCTTATCTCCTGACTTGTGCTCAGGTTCTCAAATTTTGATATGGATTGCTTTTGACCTTTCCTTGATGTTACCATGTATATTCTGATTAGTCTTATAGTGTTTTATTGAGAATATTAGAGATGTGTCTCTATAGTGGCTTGTGATTCTCGGCTCTCTTGAGATTTGTGATGATATGGTAGGTGTCGGTGTCGGACATATGCTCTCTATTATATGCGTCATGATTATATTATCTACATCTACAAATGTGCTCTCTCATTTTCTATTTTTTGGAGGTCGTTGTTGATATTTATGGTATATATTTTATGATCCTTATTCGTTTTATGGTGCCGATAATCTGTATCGTAGAGTACTGCATTTCAGCGCGTGTTCTTATCGAGACTTTTGTAGTCTGAGAGTTACTCTGGCCGTATTCGCGCTGAACTTTTGCATGTGAATCTAAGGAATCTGGCTTCTTCATCTTGGTGTGTTTTGTTGAACTCAATGGTCTCTCGAGAGCCTTATTTTGTAAGGAAGCTCGATTTTACCTTGGTTATGCTATTGTAAAGGGAATTTCTATAGAAGTGGTTTCTATCTCGTCTGGTAGATGCCATTTCTTATAGGAGTGGTTCACGACACTAAATGTGTACAATTGTGCAAGGTTTATATTCCTATTAAATGGCAGCTCTATCTTATTGAAGTATTGGTATTAATCACACACTGTACGATATGTATTTTATTGCCATTACAATTCTAAAAAATGATTTCTTCATAGTTTGTTGTTTCTCTCACATGCTACCTACATATAAGATGAAGAGAGAGTTTTCTGGAGTGATCAACTTATATTATTAAACAGTATTCAGAGAAACTAGAGGATAACTCTAAATAGTCTAAAATAGTTTGCGCTGCAATACTCTATTTATCCAAATAGGCCACGGATATATGTACCTCTTGGGATCATCCCTAATTCAGTAATTACACATGTCCCTACAAATATTAGATATATACTTTATATTATAGATATTACTCTTTATAGAAATTTGGTCCGGATACTTGCCTGATACCTAAGATTTTATGAGAATTAAACTTAATTCGTAATCTATCCCTATATAATATTATATATTATTATATTTAATATTATATTTATAATTAATTATTATTAATATATTATTAATTTATATAATTATATATATAGATTAAATAATTTATATATAATATATATATATTTAATATATTATTATATATATATATATTATATTTTATTAATAATATTAATTATATTATATATTTTAATATAATATAATTATACATACAGAGTTAATATATTAATAATATAATATTTACTTATAATCAATTTTTTATTTATTTTAATATATATTTATTATTATTATTATTTTATTTTTACATACGGTATATATATTTTATTTATTAATTATTATATATATAAATATGAATAATATACATATATTATTATATTATCTTATAATAATTATTATATATTATTATTTATATATAATATATATTTATATATAAATTTATAATATTATTTATATTACTATATATTTATATTATATATTTATCTATATATAGTTATAATATTATATTATATTATTTTATATTATATATATTTATTTTAATTTTTATATTATATATATTAATTATAATTTATTATATATATTATATATTTTATTATAATATTACAAATATATATATTTAATTTTATAATATATATTTATATTATATATTAATTATTATAATATATATATAAGGTTATTATTATATATTTATATATTAATATATATATATATATATTATATAAGATATCTAATGTAATATTATTATACTATAAATATTTATGATATATCTATATTAATAATATTATATATTATAATATATAGATTTAATTTTAATTTTATTATAATTATTATATATATTATATATTAATATTTTTTAATATATATTTAATATATATTAATATATATATATCTATTATTATATAAATATATAATATGATATATTATAACTATATATATATATTATATATATACTATATATATATATATAATTTAATTTATTATTATATTTTATAATATTATTATTTACATTTATTTTAAATTACATATATTCACTATATTATTTATTTTTATATTAGCTTATTTTTTTTAATCTATTTTGTTCTTTATTATTGTTTATAGGTTTTGTTAACTGGCTTAATTATTATTTTTATATATATATTATTTTTGGTTTATTAGAGCTCACCAATAAATTGTACCTATGATAAATTATCCTTTAGGAGTTTATAGTCAGTCCCGCCGCCTATTAAGAGCTCTTGGTTGTAGCCATCGTATCACTTAGTGTGCGTCTTGGATATAGTTTTCGGCGATGGTATTTGTGGGGTGGAGGTGAAAGTACCGTGGCTTAGGGGTTGTGCAAAGGAATATTTGTGTTATGGGTCTTTTGGTGTTCTACGCTAATATTTTAGTGTAATATATTTGGTGCAATTTTTTCTTTAGGTAGTGTATTTGGATTGGATATATATATACGAAAAAAATGGGATGGCATTATTTTACAGGTTGCTTTTGGGGCTGTGGGTTGAAATAGTGAGAATGTATTGTTTAAGAATTTGTAATTATGATTTTTTGTGTTCTAGGCGTTGTAGTATGGGTTGTAGGTTGTATTTAAATAATACATTCTTCAATTTACACAAGAGTATTTCATAATTTAATACTAGATGTTTTGTTGTGATTGATCAGGTAGTTGCCATTGGTATTTACTGATGTGAAAGGTTATGTAATGATTGATCTTATGTGTTTTTTTGAAAGAGGAGTATGTTTTTTCGTAATTTATGTTGTAATTCAAAGCTTTGTCTGTCCTTAATATGAATGGTGTGTTTTTTTTTGGGGATAACAACTTTCAGTTTAATTCATATATTAAAGCGAGCCTTATTCTCTTTCTAATTTTCACTTAGCTCTATATTTTTCTAATTTTTAATACTATTGTTTTCAGTTTTGATATTCTTTTTTCCCTTCTACTCTTTTCATTTTTTTTTCAATTGTGCTTGGGAAATAGTGAATCTTTGACTCCAGAATATGTAGAAATAGTTTGTTAATGTTCAACTCTCCTCTTCTTGATCATTTCTTGTGCT
The DNA here is from genome assembly GCA_015478945.1 of Trachelipus rathkii. NCBI lineage: Eukaryota > Metazoa > Arthropoda > Malacostraca > Isopoda > Trachelipodidae > Trachelipus > Trachelipus rathkii. Next base: position 8,042 of record JABUQX010139529.1, read on the forward strand.
AACTTAGTATAAGGTAAAATTTGATTAAAATATCCTTTACGTAATTGAAGGGGCTTGACTTCTTCCCAATCATTTCGGGTTTTATGACATCATCGTTGACTCTGCTCGTCTAACATGGATTCCTCTATTTCTCTCAACTCTGAATTAAAATTAGTTTTATGTCTAATTCTTTCAATTATTAATTAATGCTAAATGGCGAGCAAAGTTTGTCCACTGTCAGGAAAGGATCTGAAATTAATTGATTGAGAAAGGGTTTTATATAGCTTACTGGGATTAAGGATTCGAATAAAATAAGAGATGCACCATAAAGAGATGTGGTTTGAAATCTCCTGCATGATAAACCCTTTCCTTATTGGAGAATTTTATTCTGTTATATATAATTCACTTTTTTGTACTTTGGAAAATTATAATTAAGTAAATTTTTTATTTGTTTGTATTTTTATAAATTTTATATGAGCAACTTTTTTATAGTAACTAAAATAAAAGTATAATGTTTTTCTTTAAATTGACATACAGGTGATATTTAATTAAAATAAGTATTAGAATGTGTTGTAAAATTACTTCTTTAATAAAAATACTATTATTAATACAGTTTGAAGATTATTATACTAATATTATAGTAATTAAAAGTCAGTTGATAAATATCGTACTTAGTTTTTTTGAGTGGCTTATTTTTATATTGAATTTTTTATAGTGTAAGTGGTGAAGATTTATTTACTAAATTTTAAATATGGCAATTAAAATTTCAAACTAACATTTTCAATTCTAATCTTAAACTTACTTATTTAATTGCTGAACAGATACTTGAATTAGCACTTATAGGCCTGAGCTTAAAGATCTTGTTCATTTAAATAAACATCTCTTATTCTCTATGTTTTAAGTCGGATATTTATGTGCTATTCGACTATTATATGTTATATCAAGTAAAAAGTGTGCTATTTAAGATTCAATTTTTATATGTGGAAGCTATATCTATTGTTTTTGAATGACTTTTGTGGTTTACATATAAAATAGACTGTCTAAAAAAAGCCTAACTGTCTATTCATTCAAGTTTATATATAAATGATGTGGTTTTCAGTTGTTTGAGTGTAAGGTCTGGACTGTGTTTTCCAAAGTGGTATGTATACTATTTTAGAGGGAATTTTCAAAGGCATTGTCGGAATTGATAGAGTGCTTTTATTGGTTTTATCACCTTTTGGTCTTTGCAGGGCCAGTTTATCTTAAAGTAAAGCTATTTCTAGTTTTTAATTATCATTCATTCTAGTTTGTAGACAATTTTTTAAAAACTGCGCTTAATTATTATATGTTCTTATTTTCAAAAAGCTGTGCATGAAGAGTGGAAGAGAGCAAAAAAGAAGTTAAGGTGAATTCAGTTGGAGATCATTGTGTACTTTTTTTTTTGTCTTGAATGGAGATTTGTGATTTCTTGTAATGTGTGACTATTGTGGCCAAGTCGTATGAGATTTTGTCGTGAGTGTGAGTTACTATAATTTACTTATACTGTACAATTCTAATTTCTTTTGTAGATTTTGTGTTAAGAAGAAGGGTTACAGGTTCAGCACGTAATGGTCGTGTTGAGCATAGTGGTCGCTAATGAGCTGATGCGACTGTGCCACGTTTAGAGTGGAGACTTCTTTTGAGACTTATAGCTGGCAATGTTTGAGACGTGAGTGGAGTCTTTCTTAGAATTGATAGTTGTATGAATAAAGGGAGGAGTGAAATTTAGAGTTCCAAAAAATAAGGATTGTATTTGGGCGGAGGGAGTATAGGGGGTTGGGAAAGAAAATAAAAGAAAATATAAAGTCTAGTTTTATTGTCTTTACTGTCACTTATTCTATATGTTGTTTTGGAAAGGAAAGATTATAGGTTTTATTTGAAATGTATTGGATTGAAATTGGAGGTTTAAGGTATAAAAATATGTTTGCATAAGTGCGGATGGGGGGGAGAAGAGAGGAAGAATTAAGGTATGTGAAATAATATGAGGTCGATAGTTTGGGAGAGGAAGGTTAGGAGAGTGAGTAATGAGGGGAATATGGTTAGGAAGTTTTTGTTTCTTGGAAGGAAGTGAAAGGTTATTATGTAATTGTTATAGGTGTTATGGATTTAAGATCGTGCATGAGAAAGTATGAATGAGGGTTTTTCTATTATACTGTGTAGATGGATGTGAAGAGTAGTGGTGTGAGTGAAATCGACTTTTAAAGAAATTGGTTTCGATAACTATGGCAGTGGATTTGGCAGAGAGAGGGATGTGGAAATGTGAGTGGTTTGAATGAGGTATTTTGAGAATGGTAAAAAACAGTGGCTTGTTGGGGTTTGTTCAGTGTTTTAGGAATGAGATTATTTTGTGCAGAAGAGGCTTATTTATTGTTGTGAGGATGAAAGAGGGTATATGTGCGGATTGTTCAATAACATTTTGTTTGAATGAGATTTGCTTAGATCCATTTAAGGTGATGGGGGGTTGTGTTGGGCAAGAGAGATTTGGTGGTATGAGTAGATATGGTGTTCTTAATATTGTAGAGAGTTGGAATTGATTTTTGTTGGATGAATGAAGTTACATGTTGATAGATTATTTGTGTATAGTCAGTGTATTGTGGTGTGGGGAGTGAGAAGTTAGTCAGATCATGGTTGTTTGTTTTTTATTGGTAAATTTTGTTAAGTTAGTTAGGCGCATGGAGAGGGAGGAAAGTGCAAGTAAGGAAGGAAGTGTGGGAAGAATTGATTACGTGGAGAGTTAGATAAGGAAAAATTAATGTTGTATACCACTTGCAAATTTTGTTCTCTTCTTTGCAAATTGTTTTTGACAGGTAAAAGGTGCCCTTGGAGTTGCGGAACAAAATAAGAATTGTTGGAATTGGCGGATATTATTATTGGTCTAAGGTAAGACAAAATTATATAAGCTAGGTTATGGGTGCGTTAGAAGGTGCAGTGACGAAGTGTTGAAGAAGAGAAGGTTGTGAGGGAAGATTATAGGGCGGTTGAGGGAGTGAGGAGGGATAAAAAAGTGTTCATAAGTGGGATGGGGGGGGGGAGAAAGAAAGAGATATAATAATATGGTTCTATATTTATTGTTATCAGTATAGGAGTTAGTATAGTTGGAGTATTACATGAGGAAATAAGTTAAAGCTGCTCTGGAAGGAAGTGTGGATAAGGTTAGGAGAAGAATAGTTTAGAAAATCTTCCAGTAGAATAAGGAGATGTAGCTTTTTTCGGATAAGCTGATGGTGCAGGGATGGATTGAGTGTATGTAGTTGTGGAAGTGAAATCATCTTTAAAAATTTCATACATTGTTAGTATTGTGGCTGGGAGATTTTTTTGATGTGGTTTGGTGGGTGTTTGTTGAGGTATTTTTTTGAGAATGAGGTAATTATGTGGGATGGAAGGACTGAGTAGAGTAGGCTGAGAGATGTTGAGGAAGGTTGAATGTAAGGTAAGGAGTCAGGAGCAGGTAATAGATGGAATTACTGGTGAAATGATCAAGAATGGAGGTTAGACTGTGATTGAGTGAATATGAAAGTTGTGTAACAAAGCATTTCTGGAGGGTGTAGTTCCAAAGGACTGGGGGGAGAGCAGTGATAGTATCCTTGTATAAGGATAAAGGTGATAGGAGGAACTGTAGAAACTATAGAGGAATTAGTATACTGAGTGTTGTAAGGAAGATTTATGCTTGTAATTTGGTTGAGTGTCGAGTGACGGAAGGCTGATTGTTGAAGAACAAGGTGCATTTAGAATTGGTACAGGATGTGTAGATCAAATTTTTACATTGAAGAAAGAGTGAGAACATGAGAGAGGAGAGCAAACTGTATTTAGGATTTGTGGACCTGAAACAGACGTATGACAGGATTAATAGGGAAGCTCTGTGGCAGGTATAAGTGCTATATGGTAATAGAGGTAGGTTTCTGAAGAGAATCAAAAGTATGTATGACGATAGTGAAGAACGAATGGAGTGGAGAGTGATTGGTTCAATATTAATAGTGGAGTGAGGCAGGGATGTGATATGTCTCCATGGCTATTAATATGTATATATATAAGTAGGGTGATAAAAGAATTAAAGGTAAGGGTGTTAGGAGTGGCATGGGTGGGGGTTAGACTGATAGTGAATGAAAGAGTGGAGGGTGCCCTCATTATTGGATGCAGATGATATAGATTTGTGCTGTGAATCTGAAGAAAGTTTGAGAGGATTGGTAGAGGGGTTTGACAGGGTGTGTAAAAGGAAGGGGTTTGAAAGTAAATATAGATAAAGGTGAGGTGATGGTGGTGGATGAAGAGAGACCGTACTTTAAATCATGTTGGATGGTGAGTAACAGGAACAGGTATCTGGGTTTAAATATTTAGGCTATATGTTGAATGAAAAGGGAATGGATGATGCAGAGTGTAGTAGGGAATTGGTGATTGGTATGAAGGTGGAAAGAGCAATTAAATCTTTAATGAATGCAAAGGGACTAAGTCTTGAGTGAACTAGGATTCTACATTAGGGTATGCTGTTACAGGGGATAATGTATAGTAGCTAAATATGGTATGGAAAAAGAGAGAGATCTAAGGTGCATTCTGTTCAGATATCCGGATAATCTTAGGGACATTTTAGGTGAAAAGAGTTGATAAAATGAGGAACAAGCATATTACAGAGCTATGTGGTGTAAAGAAAGAAATGAGAATAAATTAGTGTATTAAGATGGTCTGGTCATACACAAAGGATGGGTGATAGTTGGTTAGTTAAGCGGGTGTATAAAGTTAAGTGTGTTGGGAATCATTCCACTGGGAAGCAAAAAATAGAAAAGTCAGAAGAAAGAGAGATTAGAAGGAAGAAGGAAAGCCTGGTATTATATTTTGAAAAGAAGAAAATCTGAAAGTCTACTCTAGAAGTGGTTTGATCATATTTTCAGGAGAGAATGCTTTTGGTTAAAAGTAATAATAACAACTTAAAGGAAAATTATATTTTTACGATTCAGGATTTTAAAATGCAAAATTTTATATATTTAAATTAATTTCATTTAAAGTCTGGGATAGAGGAGTTGCAAAATTTTTAATATCATATCTTTTGTTAATTTTGGAAAATTAAATATAAAAATGAATTTAAAAAGAAATTTAGAATATTAAATTGCAGGAGGCGAAGCTGCATTTCTCAAAGCGGTGGGTCGATTCGTATGAAGTAAATTTTCAAAATTTTCTTCCTCTAGTAGCGAGGGGCTGAAAACCCCCTTCTACCATATTGTTCTTTTCGTGAATGATGGTGATACTTTTTAGAATTTATCACACACCAACACCACCTTGCAGCCATGCAGGAAATAGTGATTTGTATAAATAAATAAATAAAAAAAATATTATATATATATATATATAAATATATATATATATATTATATATATATATATATATATATATATATATATATATATATATATATATATATATATATATATATATATATATATATAAATATATATATATATATATATATATATATATATATATATATTTAGGAAGTGTGGTTCACAACCAATGTAATTTAAGACTTAGTGATTCATAGTTATTATAAGGTTGGGAACAACTGGTTTAGGTCAAAGATTTATAAATGTTTTATCAAATATTAATATTTTATTTTTATCTAACAAATTTTAATGAATTTTTTTAGAATATTTAACTAAATATATTTATTATAATTTTAGAATAATTTAACCAATATATATATAATATTTTAATTATTTAAAATATATATATAATATATATATATATATATATATATATATATATATATATATTATATATATATAATATATATATAATACTATTATATTATATATATATATATATATTATATATATATAGTATATATATATAATATATATATATATTCACCTGGAAGGATCATGTTGATAAGAGTTGTATTCTAAGTCTAATTCTTCGTCTTTAATTTCAATTTCAGATTTCACATCCATTTTGATAAATTTTAATTAATATATATACCCATGGGCGGTAGGCATGGATTTATTAATTAGTAATTACAATTAGGTTAGGGATATATATATATATAATTATATATATATATATACTATATATATATTATATATTATATATAATAATATATATATATATATAATTATATATATATAATATATATATATATAAATTATGGTCTTCAATTGCTGTAATATTTTCTTTTATTTTCTGCAATTGTTTTTTTAATGTGTTGACTGCAGCTGAATATCAACGGGTACGCCTTCCGTGATTGATTTAACAGCTTTGGGCCAGCCGCCAAATGGTACTCGACATAATCTGAAAGTTTCTAGTGGAGAATATTGTCAGAAGAATCCAGCTGTATAAAAGCACAAACTAGTTGACTTTAACCCAATATGAAAACGAAAAAACATTAAAACTTTAGAAAAAATAATATAATATGTTATTACTTAGTAATTACTACTTCATTATCTATCGATTGATGTATTTTTTTCAGTTTTTCTGCTACCAAACCCTTAAAAACAGCTTAAACATATAAGTTCAATAAATTTTAATTTCGCCAAGATTTAGGGGGGGGCAAGTGCCCCCCCCTGCACCTCCCTGCCTACGCCCTTGAATATACCTATTAAAAATTAATACCCTGTAAACAAGAGAAAAAAATCCTTGATACATTACATTGTAATTAAAGTAACTTAGAATGGGAATATAATCCAGTCTTCAGGATATATTTATTAAATATCACTTTTTCTGTATTTAGGTATCGCAGCATTTATAAAATTATAATGAAAAACTTCAACTAGTGCTCTATTAATGCTTTCTAAGTTTTTATGACTCATTTTAACTATTTTTAGTGACAAAATTACCTATCATAGACATACTTATTGGGGCTTGTAGTATGGTTAGCAATGTACCTTAGCTATAATTTTTACTTTTATTGGTACCTAGTAGTGGCGTATATATTGGTATACTTTGGTGTAATCTAAAGCTTCTGGCTATGAATGAACATTTGTTTCAAATTGTAAAATTAGGGTAATAGAAGAGTTTAACAGATTCTGACAAAATATGGATATGGATATTTCTTTTTGATACAGTAATCGTTTTTTTTATATATATCTTTTATCCCCATGTAAAAGTACTAAAACAGTGTGCCAAACCTCTGTGATATATAAATTTAATCAAATCTACTAAAAAAAATTTTTTTTTAAATTCCTTCTAGGACCCATTAAGCTTAGGTTATGATAAATTTGTTAATTATACACAGTAAATCTGTGTCTACTTAACCAAACTTATCATAACTTACTGATTTTTCAAATGTAAAAAGAAATAATATAGGCTATGAAAACAAGGAATAATGATGATGCTTATAAAAATATGATAAATTTGGCAATATAACATATGGCAATGCTGCTTCTAGGAATATCAAAACATCTTTGATTTTAAAAAAAGATTTTTTTTTAGAATCTGTTGAACTCAACTATTGGCAAAATTAGGCCTAGGAAGGTAACTAAATATATTGGCTAGTTATTTTAAATATAAAGATAGAATAAACCTAACAAATAGATCAGTTAAAGTCAGAAGAAATATATTAAGTTAAGTCTAGCTTTGGCTAAATAGAACCTGTGCCTAATCTTTGATTTGAAATTATCTCTCCTTTAATATTAATTAAATATGTAAAAGATCATTGTAACAGTTGAGTTAAACAGATTCTAAAAAAATTTATATTTTTTAAAAATCAATCAATGTTTTGATATTCCTATAAGCAACATTGCCAAATGTTAATAAAAATTTCCAAATTAACGATATTTTCATAAGCAACATTACTTACTTGAAGTTACTTGAAGAATAATGACCACTGAGCCAACTGGCTCATGGGTCATCTCTTGAAACAAAAAGGATCATCACAGCAGTAGCCACAAGTCAACCACCACTGGAGTGGGACAAGATAAATTATGAAAACTAAATTTTATATAAACTATACAGCTCTTTTGTGTTCTTTGGTGATACCCACAAAGTATAAAATGGTTTGAAGGGTAAGGACAGAGACTCCTAAAGATCCATAGCCAGCTCCACTCTAGCAATTTCATATCTAGGACAGAACAACAAAAAATGTTCAACATTTTCCCCACAAGGACAATTATAGAGATGCCCATTGAGACCAGAATGACCAAGTTTTAAATGAAAGAATGCCGTTTCAGTTCATCTACTTAAAAAATCTATGATGCAATGATCAGTATACAACTCCCCAAATGGATGAAAAGAAAGAAACTCATTCTGCTCATTTTTCAGGTCAAGAAACTGATGTTGGAACTGGAGAAGTAATTCTTTTTTCTCCAAGGGGAATATAGAGATACTCAAAAGATTGTGAGCCAAATATGCAGCAGCATCCACAATATCATTTCCCGTAATTCCTGTGTGAGAAGGAATCCAAACTAGATGAATGTCCCAGACCTTGTTTGAAGAAAGAGCAAGAAGACAGTTCTCAATGCAGCATTGTATTTTATTATAATGGGATCTTTTCCTCGATTTCAAAATATGGAAAGAGGACATGGAATCAGTGAAGACAGCAATCTTTTGAGGGGTCATGTGGGTGAAGATAAATTGGAAGGCTTTATAGATGGCAAACAGTTCTGCAAATAAGATGGAATGACGCTCATCCAACTTCCAAGTCTGAGTGATACTTAAATGAGGGATATATATTGCTGCAGAAGTAGAAGGAATAAGAGTAGTCAATTTTGACCTATCCGTAAAAAGATAGGTGAATGATCCATATACAGTGTTCTTGATCTCATCAAATAACTGAAAAGCAATGTAGAAGGCATCACCCTTTCTCCAGGTCCTGCGAAAATCATCATTACAAGTAAGTGGTAGATGTATATACATAAGGAGATGGAGAAATATTCGGAATAGACACAATTGGTGGTAAGTTTGATAGCTGCTGGCAAAGTTGGGATGCTCAAGAAGGAAATGAATTATCTTTCGTAAGAGCTGCAGGTTTGGTCAGACAAAAGTGCATGGTGCATAAAATTGTCTGCAGGAGCCGTTGAAAGTTTCAGAAAGGTTCTGATAAGCAATTCTTTCCTCCTAAAAGCCAAGGATGGAAGGCCTGACTCTATCAACAATGCAGGTACTGGTGAGGAAGGGAAAGTTCCTAGAGCAATTCTGATGGAATTATTCTGTATGATGTCCAACTTTTTCAAGTGACAAACAGCAGCAGAGCTGTATAGTACACTACCATAATCAGCTTGCTTCTGACATAATTGAGATAAACTTGCAATAAAGAAGAACGAGAGCACCCCATGAGATACCTGTCAATCTCTTCATAAGGTTCAGTCGCCTATTGGCAGTATGCTGTAAATATATAAGCAATGTGGTGTTTCCAGGTTAGGTATGGGCCATTCCATATTAAACCAAGAAATTTATGTTTCATAACATGATTAATAGTCCTATTAAAAATGGACACAATTGGAAGGAAGGGAATTTTTTCCTAGTGAAACACATTAAGTAACTCTTGGTAGGATTGATACCCAAACCCCAAGATGTCCAATCCTGAATAGAAGAAACCACTCTCTGCATACAAACCTAGGCCATCAACATGTCAGAGGCCGTTACCACCAGTGCAACATCATCAGCATAAGCAATCGTATGGGCTGAGCCCAGCAATGTAAAATCAGACATCAAAACAGAGAAAGTCAGACTGAAGACTGATCCCTGCGCTACACCTCGGGTCTGGGAAACAAAAGCAGATTGTTGATCTTGAACAGATATAGCAAATACCCTCTCATGAAAGAAGTTTTGTAACCATAAAAATGGGGTTCCACTGATTTTCATCTTTGCAGCCTTGTATAAGATCCCAATGTGAGAAGCTGAATCAAAAGCTAATTGAAGATCAAGGAAGAGAACCAAAGCATATTTCTTTTCTTGGTAAGCCTGATGGATAAGGTAGTCAAGATGTAATAGACAGTCCATAGTGCCCCTACCAGGACGAAATCCATATTGGGTGTCAGAAAACTGATGGTGCTCCAACCACCACATGAATCCATTATTGACAAGTTTTTCCAAAACTTTATAGATACTGTACATAGCAACAAGTGAATAGCTCTATATGCCTCTGGTTGGGATGCATCCTTGAAAGGTTTCAAGATAGGCAAAATGACAGATCTCTTCCAAGTCTAAGGATAAATACCCTGCTGCCAACTCTTAATAAGCAGCAAAAAAAGGTGTACCAAGGACAAAACCAGTAGGTGAGTCAGAAACTCATTTGGTATAAAATAGGGATGTGCCGATGCCTGGACATTGGCTAGAATCGGCCTTTTTTGGGGAATCTGAATCGGCATCGGCCAAAACTACCCAATTCTTTTTCAAAAGTATGCTTTATTTACAATTTATTTAAAACGTACCATGAGTGACTTTGTAACCTCAAATATCAATAACACAATTTATTTGTATGTTTTAAGTTTAACCTGATATATTATTTTTTCAGGAAAATTTGCATTTCATAATTTCAATAAAGTTGAACTATTAAGGAATTTAGATCATAAGCAAATGAATATATATTAAACTAGTGAGGGGTTTCCACTCTCCTCTAATCGAAATTAAACACTTCTTAGAATTAAAATAAGATGTCTCATAAAGGTCAAACCAGGAGTGTAGTTTGGAAATTTTGCACAGTGAATGAAGATGACACCACAAAAGTGACATGTAAACTGTGCAACAAAATGTTATCATGTGGTAATAAGAATGACAAAAAGTCTTTCACAACCACAAATATGTACAAACATTTGAAGTCACAACACCAGACAGAGTTACAAGAGAAAGAATTACAGGAAGAGGAAAAAGCTAAAAAAGCACAAAAACATACCATGAGTGACTTTGTAACCTCAAATATCAAGAAATCCAAAGTTGAATGCCGTCCATCTACATCAAGTAGCTCACATTCTCAAATAACATTAGAGGAAACTCTTGAACTCACAAAAAAGTGGGACATAAACAGTGAGGTTACAAAAAAAAATTCATGTTGCTAGGTGAAATGATAGCTCTTGATGTACAGCTGTTTTCAATTGTTGAAGATGTTGGTTTCAGAAGACTGATGAAGCTGCTTAAGCCCAATTATGAACTACCATCCAGAAAATATTTCACTGCTACGATAATTCCCAATTTGCATGTCAAGTCATGAATAAAGTACAAAGCAAGATTGATGAAGCAACCAATATGAGTTTCACTACTGACATTTGGACTAACAATGCCGATACATCATTCATCAGGTAATAATTAAAAAATTTTAAATAGTAATTTAATAATCCTTTAATTACCTACTAATAATTATTGAATGATGAATGGCATTTTTAAATTAACTACGTAATCAATACAGTTAGGCTTTAATTGACAAAAAGCCAAATATTTTGAATTGAATAGGTATGAGATGATGTTAGCATTAAAATAAAAATGTTATTTTCAAATTTAGCTAGATTAACTAAGACCCTTGAGTTGGACTCTTAACATAACCTTCGAGTCGGGACTCTGGACAACACTCGTAACGCAACTTGTAAGCATAGATCATATTAATACACTATGTTGTAAGTCTGGGCTCTAGAACTAAAAAACTTACTTGATTTACTTGATTTAGTTTTCGTTGCAGCCACCAGCTCGGGCAATTTTGCAACTGTTCATAGAACTTCCTCAAATCAGACAATTTATAAAAAGATCCATTATATCATCGGCTTCTAATGTAATTGAAATTCACTTACACAATTAAATCAGATTTAGAAAATTTAGAAAATATAAAATTTAGAAAACACAGGAATCAGACTCTCTACACAATCTTTGAGTCTGGACTCTGGAAGTAGACTTACTAGACTTAGTAGACTATTAATAATATTTTTCATTACTCAATCATAGCACGGTATACTATGATCATAGTGTATTAATATAAATTATCTGTGAGTTGTGACTCAATATCAGAGTTCCCAACTCAATTTTTTAAAAAGCACTTGATTTGATGCAAATAAGGGGTCATGTTAATTTTTTCTTACGTTCTTTGGTGAAGTTTTGTTAATAATGAGAAAGTAAAATTTACCCTATGAAAGAGAAGATAAGTTATTCAATAAAAACAGTATTGGTGAAGCTCGATAAAATTTTAATTCTTTTCTTTTTAATTTTTATTTCTATTTTAAGTTTTTTTAAACAATTTTATTTAAGGCGTTTTCCATTTTGCATTTGTGCTAACGCTCGATAAGAAATGCTAATCCAGTTTTAGCACGAATTTCGGGCATAATCGACCGATTGTTTACAAAAATATTTGATCAGCTGTTCTAATGGAGCACGTGGTTTTGGAATAAACAAAAATAAAAAAATAACAAATGGTTTTTATTACAAATAATTGATCAACTATTGTGATGGAGTTTATCGATTTGGAAGAAATTAGATTTAAAGCTAATTTCATGAATGAAACATTCATCAAATCAACGAACTACTACGCCGCAATCTTAATTGTTTACATTTTTTCGTTAGCATTTTCCTAAAATTCGGTAAGCACGGGAAAGAGCAACCTAACAGAATTTAGGAAATTACTAACGTTTCGTTAGCATTTTACTAAATTTGTGCTAAAATTAACATAATCGAACGACTTTTTAGCATTTTCCTAAATTTCGTTAGCAAAAGTGCAAAATCGAAAACGCCTTTAATTATTAACTGTATTGGTGCTAAAAAAAATGTTCATGATTGTTCTTCAATATTTTAATTATTGTTATTTATGTTTCTTATGATATTTAATTACATTACATTAAAACAAAGAGGAATTAAATATTTGTCAACCAGTGTGTGTTAAATTCAATAACTACTTGAGGGAGGTAACATAAATCCTTATTTTTAATTTGAAATTTGATTACCTTAGGTTAGGTTACGTTATGTAACTTTATGATTAAGTCAGGTTTGGTTAGGTTAGGTTAGGTTAGGTTAGGTTAGGTTAGGTTAGGTTAGGTTAGGTTAGGTTAGGTTAGGTTAGGTTAGGTTAGGTTAGTTTAGGTTAGGTTAGGTTAGGTTAGGTTAGGTTGTTAGGTTAGGTTAGGTTGTTAGGTTAGGTTAGTTAAGGTTAGTTAAGGTTAGGTTAGGTTAGGTTAAGTTAAATTAGGTTAGATAAGGTTACATAGTTTAGATTATGGGGTAGATTAGCTTATATTGCATTAGATTAAGAAAGTTCAATTTTGTTAAAAATAATATTTAATTTATTTCACAGGTTTGTGCTAATAATTCCAATATGCATTGGTGAACAAAACATGACGGTGGAAAGTACGTGGAGTATTTTTAAATATAAAACTTAAAAACAAAAAGGAATGAACATAAAGATGATTGATTTATATATTTGGGAGTATGCGTGGAGTAAAAGAAATGAAGGAAAAAATCTATTTGAAATAATATTAAAGGATATTGCAGAATTTTAAACATACATACGTATATATATATATATATATATATATATATATATATATATATATATATATATATATATATATATATATATATATATATATATATATATATATATATATATATATATATATATATATATATATATATATATATATATATATATATATATATATATATATATATATATATGGTTCATGTGAATTGAATGTCCCGCGCTTTTCTTAGTCATAAAATTTTAGGTAAAGTATTTACAATTTTGTTTAAATAATTTTTCATGATTAGGGTAAAATTAAATTAGGTTAAAAAAGAATGAAAAGTCAATTTATTTTATTAATGATGAAGTCCATTATTTCAAATTTAATGTTCCTTTTAAAAGAGAATATGTTTGTGTAATATATATATATATATATATATATATATATATATATATATATATATATATATATATATATATATATATATATATATATATATATTATATATATATATATATATATATATATATATATATATATATATATATATAGAAAAAAAGAGAGAGAGAGAGAGAGAGAGAGAGAGAGAGAGAAAGAGAAAAAAAGTATAAAAAAAATATTTTGTACGATTTTGATAATATTAAACTTTATCCAGTTTAATAATATTTTTTTTTTAAGATTAAATTTCAGAAAAGAGCCAGGAGAATTATCTCGAAAAGTATGACACTTATAGGAAAACCAAATACATATTTGGAATCAGCGTATAAAGCTTATTACCGGAATGTAAAAAAAAAAAAAAAAAAAAAAAAAAAAACTTGAAAAGTACGACACTTACAGAAAAACAAATTACATATTTGGAATCAGCGTATAAAGCTTATTATATGTAAAGTCGTTTCGTCCCCCTCTGTCCCCCATCGGCTCGAGCCCTCTAAAAATTGAAGTTCAATAAATTATTTCCATTAGGGGCTCGAGCCGATGGGGGACAGAGGGACGAAGTCCCCCGTCGTCCACCTAGAGGCCGACCCGACTTCTGGTATCAATGCGGTCTACCCTTGGGTATTCTTTAGTTTTAAATCATAAAACGACTTTGCATATAATAAGCTTTATACGCTGATTCCAAATATGTAATTTATTTTTTTTTGTAAGTGTCGTACTTTTCGTTTTTTTTTTTTTACATTCCGGTAATAAGCTTTATACGCTGATTCCAAATATGTATTTGGTTTTCCTGTAAGTGTCATACTTTTCGAGATAATTCTCCTGGCTCTTTTCTGATATTTTGCCTTTTTAAGTTATTTGTAAAACGTATTTATCATTTAATTTTAATAATAAAACGTAATTATCATTTATTTTATTTGAACGAAAATTCGTACCTAAGAAAATAATTAATAACTAAACACAATTCGAAATAAGTTCATACAATTTTTAATAAAAATTTAAAAAAAAAAAAAAGAATCTGAGCTTCACACCGAAAGCAATTTTTGGTCAATTAAACTGCATTTTAACTTTTTCAACAAAAAAACTACTCAAGTTTGCGGGTCATCCATCTCACATATAACATATATATATATATATATATATATATATATATATATATATATATATATATATATATATATATATATATATATATATATATATATATATATATATAATATATAAAACTATACTTTAAATATATATATTTATATATATATATATATATATATATATATATATATATATATATATATATATATTATATATATATATATATATATATATATATATATATATATATATATATATATATATATATATATATATATATATATATATATATATATATATATATATATATATATATATATATATATATGATGTAATGTATATATATATATATATATATATATATATATATATATATATATATATATATATATATATATATATATATATATATATATATATATATATATATATATATATATATATATATATATATATATATATATATATATATATATATATATATATATATATATATATATATATATATTATAAAAAGGAATGTAATGTTGACATTATAAAACTTCAACTTCCATTAAATATATTACCATTATTGTAAGTAATTATTTTTACCAAACATTTTAAAAATTTAAACTAAGTTGTAAAAATTTAACCTAAAATTTTATGAGTTAGAGAAAAACGTAAGGATTTATTAACATGAGCCCAAATAAGCACTAAAATGCACTAAAGAATTTTCAAAAAGCACCAAAATTAGGCACTAAGTGTAAAATATATATCCATTTCAATATATATATATATATATATATATATATATATATATATATATATATATATATATATATATATATATATATATATATATATATATATATATATATATATATATATATATATATATATATATATATATATATATATATATATATATATATATATATATATATGGATAAATTGCAGTTTCAAATCAAATTTTATTCGTACGTCAGATAAGAAAAAAAAATTTCACAGGTAGACTCTATGATACATAAATAGATGTTCTAGGCGCGAAAATAAAAAAATGTAAAAAAACAAAATCACCACCACTCACGGGTCGGGGGGTGATTTAATTTTTTTAAATGATTGCAAAGCAGAGAAACGTTTCTCTACGGAAAACTCTGTGTCTCTGTCTCCCGTACCCCCGACCCGTGAGTGCTGAGTAACGGGAAGTCTAATAAAAAATTTTCGCAGGGAGACTATAGGATATATAAATAGATGTTCAAGGGATGAAATGAAAAAATAAGAAAAAATAAAAAAAAATTGTTACCAGCACTCACGGGTCGGGGGTACGGGGGTACGGGGGGCTCCTCTCTGCCATGCATTCATATATTTTAACACAAAAAAATTTAAATTATCCCCCGACCCGTGAGTGGTTATTAGTTTTTTTATTATTATTATTATTTTCGCGCCTAGAACATCGATTTATTTTCTACTTTAAAAAGTTCTTATCCGACGTTCCGTTCCGTGTGTGCCTATAAAATAACTTTTATATATATATATATATATATATATATATATATATATATATATATATATATATATATATATATATATATATATATATATATATATATATATATATATATATATATATATATATATATATATATATATATATATATATATATATATATATATATATATATATATATATATATATATATATATATATACAGTGGCGGCTCGTGGTTCTTGTGCAAGGGGGTGCTGCTTTATATATATATATATATATATATATATATATATATATATATATATATATATATATATATATATATATATATATATATATATATATATATATATATATATATATATATATATATATATATATATATTTTATATTTATAGAATGAAATATTTTGAAAAACGATCAGTTAAAATTGCAAAAATGATCGAAACTTAAAGAGAATAAATGTGAAGTTCAAAAAAGAAAAAATATCAGACAGGAACAAATTCACTTTTTGTTCCAACTTAGCTTTATTAAGCTACGATCACGGTGACACATCTCGCTCGGATTACATAAGTAAAAATATACAGTATAGAGCTATTTTCGGAACAAAAGATTTTTGAAGTTTCCATTATTTTCTATGGAATAAATTGTTCGACAGAAAATGTAAAATATATATATATATATATATATATATATATATATATATATATATATATATATATATATATATATATATATATATATATATATATATATATATATATATTATACTATACTATACTATAAGTATATAATATATATATATATATATATATATATATATAGAGAGAGAGAGAGAGAGAGAGAGAGAGAGAGAGAGAGAGCAGTGTTTCTCTTTCAGACAATTTTCTCCGGGGGCTTTACAGAGATTCGGGGGGGACACATAAGTATAACATAATTTACATACAAATAAAGGATAATGATATTCTTGTCACTTGTCAGCTAATCTTAGTCTTATTAGATACTGCCTTACTGAAATAGTAAATATCCGAAATATAACCAAATCTTTGCTTGCAATCTATTTGTGAAATTTATTGGGAAGTTAGATAAATAAAATAACATAAGGGTACGAAAACATTATTATGAGAGAATATTATAATTAAAATATATATGAGTAATATGACCTTTTCAAATAAGGAAATAGATCTTTGGTAAAAAATAAATTATATATATATATATATATATATATATATATATATATATATATATATATATATATATATATATATATATATATATATATATTTTCTCTTTATATATATATAAAAATATATATATATATATATATATATATATATATATATATATATAACACTTTCGTAGGCCGTTTCCCCGACGTTAGTATTTAGTAAGTTAGGGGTATTAAAGTAAGTTTAAAGGAATCGTATACGACGAGTTTTCTTCGTCGCATACAAGTCTACTGTTTTTTTAGAAAATCCTCAGTTGGATTCTCAGACCCCTCGATGCTTATCATCATACAATGCATTAAGGTTTCTGGCAGCATTCTATTTTTGTCTTACTTAGTATTCGGTTCATAGTACTGAGCGATCTTTTAACCAAGGCTATCGTTACAGGAATGACAATAAAGATTTCACAGAGCTTTTGTAACTCGCAATATCCCACGTCCGCTTCCAATATTTTCGACAACGGGCTTTCATCTGCTTTAAATATTTCGCTTTCGAGCATGGAATTGATATAAAAAAAATGAAGGATTTCAGGTCAGCTAGTACACCTTCCGCATTAAACATCGGAAATCTGTCACAAAATTTTCTAACTTCAATATCCGGTAAATTTGTTAATGACTGAAACGTCTCAAAGCGACTAGAAAATATCATTATATCAATTGATTTGTCGTTGAACCTTTCTTCAATTTCTTCGATTACACTATCGCAGTATATTTTCATCCCTTTAAATGCATTTTTCTTATCTTCATCAGCAATCAGGCGCACTTCAGATGCAAACTCCTCCATTATTTCACACCGAACGTTTTTTTGTAAGTCACTATTGACGTCTCCACACTGATTTGCAATATTTTGCAGGTGCAATTTTGTTCCAGTAATTAGGGGGATGACTTTGGTCATACTAAAGTCCTTCTTTTGCAAAGCATTGCTAAGATAAGAGAGTGCACTAAGTTCATTCATTACATAACAGGTGACAAGGAAACTCTCATTTCTGATTTCCAGCAAGATGCCCCCTGCAAGTGATGCAAGGTCTGTCCCTTCTTTGTGGATATGCTTCACAAGCCATCAAAATTATTAACTTTAAGCTCCTGAAGACAGCATTCACTATCTTATAATGAGATAACCATCTCACACTTCAATGCATTCTGGAATCTTGAGGATTGGATCATTGATTAATGATTGAATATCATGCAAAATATTTTCTTTTTTTGGTGACTTGCTAAACAGTTTGTAAATGTCTTTCAAAATAAAAAAAAAACCTTTTGACCTTCTGATTTTTATTCCTGCAGGAGGCTGCTGCCAGGGACAATATATGTGTTTTACAGTGTATATAGAGAACTTCTTTGTTTGCCTCTTCTGAAAGCCTTTTTCTTACACCTCCAACTTTTCCAGCTATATTAGAAGCACCATCAAATTCAAAAGTAATGATGTTGTCATAATTTAAATCAAGATCAGTCAGCTCCTTATGAATA
>JABUQX010139530.1:5000-10000 GCA_015478945.1 Trachelipus rathkii
TAGCCCTTTTTTGATGTCTTAACCTTGTTTGACCATGATATTTCACCCTTGACCTTGCCAGATACCATGGGTCAATTTTGACCCACGCTAACTTGATGGCTTTGATGGTTCCCAATCACCGTAAGAAGTATCTAGTGATGTTCTATTAGTGTTCTATGAGTATTAGATGAGTGCCAGGTGAGTGCCAATGAGTGCCAATGAGTGCCAAGTGAGTGCCACATAGTGCCAAGTGAGTGCCACATAGTGCCAACTGAGTGCCACTTTTTTCAAGCCTTTTCTAGCCTCCCCTGAGCCTAGAATAGCCCTAATATGGGTGTCTACCCCTAGGTTATAAGGTACGATTGGTGTATATTACAACCTGCTAGGATGCTTCCTACTATGAGTTAGTCTTTTTCTATCACTTATAGCCTATATATATATATATATATATATATATATATATATATAACATATATATATATATATATATATATATAGATATATATATCTCTCTATCTTATATATATATATATATATATCTTCTCTTATCAATACACACACACCTACACACATACACTTATTTCTAGCACTTATACACACATTCACTATGACACTTATGCACACTATGAGAATTATAAGCGCTTATAGACACTTGCACTAAACCATATACACTTACACTCACCCACACACAGATACACTTACACACACACACCCACTTGATATTTTGATGCCTCAACTTTGATGCCTCAACTTTGATGCCTCAGCATTAATGCCTCAACTTTGATGCCTCAACTTTGAAGGTTCATCTTTGATGACTCATCTTTGATGACGTCATCTTTGATACCATCTATATTGATGATTCATCTTTGATGAAATCATCTTTGATGGCTCATCTCTACCCTACATTAAAGAACAGAGTTAATATTAATGTCTTCCCCTAGATCATAAGCTAACCACCAGGGCGCAGCGTGCGCCCTCCGCGTGAAGACGCTGGAACCCGCACCCGCAGGTGCGACCCGCCGCGTCCCCGCCCGCCGCGTTCCCGCCCGCCGCGTGCGCCCGCAGGCGCAATATTACCCGCCCGCCGCGTGCGCCCGCAGGCGCAATATTCCCGCGCGAATGAAAAATATATATATATACTACGAGTCATTCATTTTTATTTCATACTTAAACATTTCAAAGAATTTCTTTTCAAATATACTATGAGTCATTCATTTTTATTTCATACTTAAACATTTTTATTAACATTATTTTTTACTTAATACTTTTTACTTAATACTTTTTAATTTATAAATTTTTAAAAATTGTATGTAAGAAGAAAAAATCCAGAGTGTCTGATATATAAACATTTTATTTTACTACAATTGTACGAAATTTTATTAAAAACATTAACATTACATACCTTAAAGCAGTAAATCAGTAAATCAATAGAGGTGTTACCTAACACCTAAGGGATTAGTATGCTTTTGTTTTACTGCTTTACTGCTTTAACTCATGTTTTACTGCTTTAACTTTCTGCTTTACTGCTTTAACTCACTGTTTTACTGCTTTAACTCATATACATTACATACCTTAAAGCAGTAAATCAGTAAATCAATAGAGGTGTTACCTAACACCTAGGGGATTAGTATGCTTTTGTTTTACTGCTTTACTGCTTTAACTTTCTGCTTTACTACTTTAACTGGCACTCACTAACAACTCATATACATTTACATGCCTTAAAGCAGAAATCAGTAAATCAATAAGAGGTGTTACCCTACAACACCTAAGGATTGGTATGCTTTTGCTTTACTGCTTTAACTTTCTGCTTTACTGCTTTAACTTTCTGCTTTACTGCTTTAACTTTCTGCTTTACTGCTTTAACTCATATGTTTTACTGTTTTAACTCATATATTTATTAACATTATGTTTTTTATTTTGTTTTAATACTTTTTATTTATTTTATTATTATTTTTATTTATTTTTATTATTATTTTTATTATTTTTATTATTTTTATTATTTTATTTTTATTTTTATTATTATACTTAGTGTTATTTACTTCATGCCTATTGTTATTATTATTTAGAACACACATTCACTATGACACTTATACACACATTCACTATGACACTTATACACACATTCACTATGCCACTTACATTTACCCATAGACACTTACATTTACACTTATACACACGCGGTCCACACACACACACACACACACACACACACACACACACACACTTACACTTATACACACATTCACTATGACACTTATACACACATTCACTATGACACTTACATTTAGCCATAGACACTTACATTTACACTTATACACACACACACACACACACACACACACACACACACAGATTTACTTACACTCACACACAGATTTACTTACACACGCAGATTTACTTACACTCACACAGATTTACTCACACTCACACAGATTACTTATTTACATACACACACACACACACACAGATTTACTTACACTCACACACAGATTTACTTACACACGCAGATTTACTTACACATATAACGTATAATTTATTAAAACATTTTATGTTTTAATTAAACACGTACATTTATATTACTCATTCAAATATAACTAAAATTATTTCAAAGTTTCTTAAAACTTCTATAATAAATCAATCATTATCTTTGAACAAAGAAATTATTATTAACTGTTAATACTTTTTGTTTATAAATTTCATAACTATCAAGTTTTAAAAATAACTTTACTAAAAATTTTATGAAATTTTTATTAAAAACTTATATTTTACGTACCTTAAAGCAATAAATAAGTGTAAGGTCAGCCCTAGCACCCCTCTACACCGAGCTATGCCACGTTTTGTTCTATGGAGACTTACTGCTTTACATCACCTTTAGCCATGTAATAAGTATATAAATAACACAAAATAAGTTCTTCTCAGCTAACATAACATGTATTTTATTAAAAATCTTTCTAAGTTCTTATTTAAAAAAATAACAATTATTCACTTACATTTATATTATTCGCTCGATGTTAACTAAATATTTCAAGTTTTTAAATAATTCGAGTTTTCTTTATTATTATTATTATTATTATTATCTATGTACATTGACAATCCATCACAGAAACACAACAACCCGCACTCCTTACAGATACGAAACTGACCTCTGTAAAATGTGTTGAAATAACTACTTTAGGCCTAAAATTAGAGGATAATCCTTTTTTGTATCCCGGGGCGATTTAGACCTAATTCCAGGTCAAAATATATTTCAAACTGACCTTTCTGTAAATGTGGTGCAATAACTACGTTAGGCCTAAATTTGGGCCTAAATTTAGGATAAGCCTTTTTGTATCCCAGGCTGATTTAAGCCTAATACCAGGTCAAGGTAATTCCAGTATAGACAAGAATCGAGAATCAATGTTATTATTTTATAAATATATTTCAAACTGAAACATGCTGGATCGGAAAGATCCTTTAAGCAGGTAAGAAGGAAATGTTTACCTTTATATGTATATATATATATATATATATATATATATATATATATATATATATATATATATATATATATATATATACCTATATATATATATATATATATATATATATATATATATATATATATATATATATATATATATACAATGATTTTATATATAAGGTTCACATTAAATATAATACAGGAATATTATTATATATAACACTTCCACATACATTTTACACATAATGTTTATGATTATTTTATATTAAAATTCTCTAAATCTTTGCAAATATGCCAATCATTTATATCATTATCGATGATATAGTTTCGTGTCTCATTAATACACATTCAGTTAACACATACGTAAAAAGTTCCCGCTCAGATATCATAGTATATTTACATTCGGGGTCACCTGCATAAATACTTTCTTGCCATTGTTTTCTAAGTAGATAAATGAATTTCTGTACGTCTATAGAACTTAGGAAGCGATCGATGATGTGCGTAGGATCATCAATCAGGGTTTTCTTAAATGCGTAGTATTCTTGGTATAACATGTAATGAATTACGGTTACGTAATTAGATAACACAAATGTCTTCTTCATCTGTATTAACATTCGCTTACGTACCTCTAACATATATTTCATCTGCGCTAGGCCTGAAATGTAGAATCCAAATGATGTAGGTTCAAATACTGCTGTTTCATTATTTCTCTCCCATAATCTAACTTCCAAACTGATTATGTTTTGATGTTTATAAAATGCTAAAGTAAGTTGCTTATCGCTGGTTTCTTCGCACAGGCTAATAACTGTTTCGGTCCAGTTTAAAGCTGCGCTTGGTTTAAAGTATTCTGTAAGCCACTCTTCAGTGTGATTACATATACAAAGTAATTCATCTGGACTCACGAAAATACGCTTGGTATTATAACAGGGTGATTGGGTAGCACACTTGAAAAATTCAAATCCATCGGGTTTTCTTTTATATAAGAATGAAACCCTACTTCCTGGGATCTTGATTTTCCACTGGATAATGTCTTGTATTGAGGTATACCTGTTAAGGTGATTCATGATATACACTTAGTGAAAATAGAACACTTTTATTACAAATCAGAGAACTTGTGCACCGCTTAACAGCTAAAACGAGTATGATTTTAAAATGAGTTTGGGTCTAAAACATCCGCCTGCTCAAATATAATTTTCATCCAATCAGAGGTAAGGTTCAGGATATGAAAAAACATGTTTTTACATACGTAAAACCAAAAAAGCGATAAAATAATTCTCGACCAATCACATACGAGGTCATATAGAGATAAGGATTACTCCGTCCACTCACAAGAAAGGTAAACATTTCCTTCTTACCTGCTTAAAGGATCTTACCGATCCAGCATGTTTCAGTTTGAAATATATTTATAAAATAATAATAACATTGATTCTCGATTCTTGTCTATACTGGAATTACCTTTTGACCTGGTATTAGGCTTAAATCAGCCTGGGATACAAAAAGAAACATCTAAATTTAAAAGCCTAAATTTAGGCTAACGTTAGTATTGCACCACATTTTACAG
>JABUQX010139530.1:17500-32863 GCA_015478945.1 Trachelipus rathkii
GACATACATGATGGTTTTCAGAAGCCTTCACAAGGAAAAAAAATTAAATTAAATTAAAAAAAAACAAACATTAAATTAAAAAAAAAATTCCATATTAAATTAAAAAAAAAAATTCATTAAATTTCAAAATTAATTAAATTAACACCATGTAAACGCAGTAAAATCAGTAAATTCAACCACTACCTCCTCCCACCCCATCCCATGATCTATTGCATCCTAATTGATTCAAGTAATATTTTTGTATAACATAACCTAAGAAAACTTTTAATTATTTTTATTTTTATTTTGTTTAAAAATAATTTTTATTCCTGAAATTATTTTTTGCGTCTTATGTTTATAACTTAAAAAAAAAGTGTTTTTACACACCCTAAAGCAGTAAATCAGTAAATCAGTTAAATTAACCACCCACCCCAACCTCCCCACAGACCCATCCGATGATCTATTGATGCTATTGATCTATTGGATTCAAGTCATATTTTGTATTACATAACACAAAACTTTTATTTAGTTTTTTGGGTTTTATTGGCTTTAAAACATTTTGTTTTACCAAATTTTTAATCTTGTTCATGTTATAACTTTAAAATTTGATTTTTACCACATCCCTAAAAGGCAGTAACAGTAATCAAACCACCACCTTACCTCCCCATCCCGTCCATGATCTATTGATCTATTGATTCAAGTCATATTTTGTATAACATAACACAAAACTTTTAATTATTTTTTATTTTATTTTGTTTAAAAATATATTTTTTTACCAAAATTTTTATTAATTTTATGTTTATAACTTAAAAAATTAGCGTTTCTACACCCACTAAAGCAGTAATTCATTAAATCAGTAACAGCTTACACCCCCCTTCGGGGTACCCCCGAAGATGGTCTTCATGCCGTCCTCTCTTTGGGGTGATCTCCAAAAAGTGGGACTTCGGTCTCTGATGAAAATTGTTTGGTTAAGTATAGTAAAGATTGAGATTATGTTGATCAGTGAGCGCATTCGTGAAAGCTTGCAGTTCTGCCAAATCGCCTCTGTATGATGCTCTGTTGCCAAACCTACCAGTTTGTCTATAGTAAAGCTTGAGAGTATTATACTTTGTTAATGTCGGCAGTTTATTAACGCTTAATGTATGTTAGGTATGTTAGAGTGCTATATGTTTTTAGTTCAGGTAATATTTATTATGTTAGCGTTTATTCGTTGATCTGTATGATCGATAAGTTATTTTATGATGTTTGACAGAGAATTTTGCTAATGTCTACGTTTATTCATAGTTCAAAATGATGTTATATTTGATATGCAAGACGCTTTGATGAATGTAGTATCAATTCAAGTTCAAGATGCTGGTATCTTTGATAGTTGGACACTTTGTTAAGGAATTTTGTTAGATAATACTGCTTTAGCTGCTGATGAATATGATTGAAAAGCAGGATAGATTGAGTTTTGCTGTGTAATGAGGGGTAGGTTGAGAACTTATTCATAGTCCAAATGTTACTGTCTTATTCATAAGTTCCAAATGTTAGTATCTATTGTAGGTTTTCGCATATTGTAAGTGTTAGATATGTTAGGCTATGTGTAATTTGTTACGTTTTGTTAAATATTACTATGGCAATGTGAAATTAGCACTGATTTGTTAGAGAAATGATAAGTTTCGTAAGATATTACTGTGTTAGCTGGTGATGAAGTGTTAGAAACGTGAGTCTTGGTCAGTTTTTGCGAGTACATGTTAGGTTTGCCGAGAATTTTGCTAATGTGTAAACGTTTATTCATAGTTCAAAATGAATGTCTTTTTCATAGGTTGTGACACTTGATGAAGGTAGTTCAATTCATAGTTTCAAGATGGTGGCATCTTTTGATGTTTGGAGACTTTGTTAAGGGATTTTGTTAGACAATACTGCTTTAGCTGCTGCTGATATGTTGGAAAAGTGTTTTACATTGAGTTTGGTGTATGACCTGTTAGCTACTTTTACCTTTGATAAGTAGGGAACTGTGTGAATGTTATCGAGCGTAAGGTATGTTAGGGTTTGTCGTTGTACATTATACTTTTAGTTCTGAGTTATGATATGGTAGCTTTATTGATGTTGAAAACTTTGTTACGTTACGTTGGCCTATATTCGTTGGTCTGTATGATCAATAGGTTAGGTTATGATAATTTTTGGTTAAATATTACGTTAATGTAAAATTACAATGATATGTTAGAGATATGCTTTTAAAAAGTGTGAAATAGGTTACGTTCTTTGCGAAGGTAAGCTACTTTAATGTTTGTTAAGTATAATCTTGTAAATGGCTAGACCGATTTATTCGTGCCTTAAGGGTATGTTTAAGGCTTGTCGTTGTATTTTTATTCTAGGTAGTTCAGGTTATGGATATGTTTAGCTTAATATATGATACA
Organism: Trachelipus rathkii; assembly: GCA_015478945.1. NCBI lineage: Eukaryota > Metazoa > Arthropoda > Malacostraca > Isopoda > Trachelipodidae > Trachelipus > Trachelipus rathkii. The sequence goes on from JABUQX010139530.1 coordinate 19,882, forward strand.
AAAACTTTGTTAGTGCATATTATTTCGGCTGGTCAGTATATTAAGAACTTTATTTTTATTTTTTTTTTGTCTTATTCCAAATAACTAACTCGAATAAGACTTGGAATCAATTAAGATGCATGGGAAAGGGTTGGTGGGGGAGGGGGGAGGGGAGTGGAGGGCGGGTTTGTGATGTTTGATTCACTTGGACTTAACTGCTTTTAAAATCAGTAAGAGACTATTACACCTTTAACTATGGTATATTATTCCAAAACCTTATTTTATGTTTATGTTTGGATAAACTTTTGTTTATTTTTATGTTCTGTTTGGAAAAAACTTTGTTTATGTTTGCAATTATTCGTTGGGGATTATGATAGTTTAGGTAAGGTTTTGATAAATTTTAAGGTTATGATTAGTAAATATTACTATGTTAATGTAAAAACTTTGGTTATGTTAGCATATATTTGTTGGGTCAGTATGATAATTAGACAGGGCTTATGATAAATTTTGTTAATATTACGATGTTAAATATGAATTATATACATTGTTATGTTAGAGATATCCTTGAAAAAAGTGTGAATAGGTTACGTTTTGTATGACATGGTAGTTCCTTTCCTGGGTTGAGTTAATTACTTGTTAACATTAGTAGTTTATTCGGGCTAAGTATGTGTTAGGTTTTGTCGTTTAAGTACATATATTCTTAGTTCAAGTTATGCTATGTTAGCTTTATTAATGTGAAACTTTTGTTACGCATAGGCATATATTCGTTAGTTAGTATATAAAAGAACTTTATTTTTTTGCTAATGTTTACTCCGAACATGATACTCAAAATGTGACGCTGAATCAATAGATGCAAGTAGATCATGGAAGGGTGGGAGGAACGGGGAGGGGAGGGGGCGGGGGGTTTGATTTACTGGATTTTCTGGGATATAACTTGCCTTAGGATCAGTAAACTATTTACCTTTTATTATGATATTTTATTCAAAGACTTATTTTTTATGTTTATGTTGGATATGATTAACTTATACTTGCTTTAGAAGTCAGTAAAACTATTTACAACTTTACTATGATAATTTTTTATTAAGAACTTTATTTTTTATAATTATTTTGGATAAAACTTTGTGTTATGTTTGCAATTATTCGGTTGGGATTATGATAGTTAGGTAAAAGGTTATGATAAATTTTTGTTAAAAATTATTATCTATGTTAAGTAAAAACTTTGGTTACGTTAGCATAATATCTTGGGTCTGTGATGAATATTAGACAAGGATTATGATAAATTTTTTTAAACATTAACCATTGGTTTTATCGTAAAATTAACAATGATATGTTACGAGATATGCTTGAATAAGTGTCGAATGTTACGTTTTGTATGTTTATGTTACGTTCTTTTACCGTCTTAAGTATGGAAACTTTGTTAAATGTTAGTAGTTTATTTGGGCGTAAGGTGTATTAGGTTTGTCGTTGTACATTAAATTCTTAGTTCAGGTTACGATATGGTTTGCTTTTATTGATGTGAAAACCTTTGTTAACGTTGGCAATAATATTCGTTTGGTTAGTAATAAAAGAAATTATTTTTATGCCAGTTTATCCGAAATGAAACTCAAAATGTGACCTGAATCAATAGATCAAGTAGATTTTGGGAAGGGTGGGGAGAGGGAAAGGGGAAGGGACGGGGGCGGGTGGTTTGATTTACTGATTTACTGATTTTACTGCTTTAGGATCAGTAAACTATTTCCTTTTATTATGATATTTATTCAAAGAATTATTTTTTATGTAATGTTTGGAAAAAACTGTTTTACTGCTTTAGGATCAGTAGACTATTACACTTTTATGATATTTTTATTCAAAGAACTTATTTTTATATTATGTTATGGATAAAACTGATGGGTTAATACTCTTGCAATCTAATTTGTTGGGAATTATGATACGTTGTAAGGTTTATGAATAAATTTTTTGTTAATATTATTAATGTTAATAATAAAAGACTTTTGTTACGCTTTAGGCATATCTTCATTTCGGTCCTGTATGATAATTAGAAACAAGGTTATAATAATTTTTTGTTAAGTATTACCCATGGTTTAAGTAAAATTGACAGGATACTGTAGAGTATGCTTGACCAAAAGGTATGAAACAGGTACGTTTTTTGAATGCTATGTTAGTTACTTTACTGGTTGTTAAATTATGAAACTTTTGTTAATGTTAGCTAATTTATTCATCGCTTAAGGGTGTGTTACGGTTTGTCGTTGTACTTATTTTAGTTCAGGTGGATGCTATGTTACGCTTTATTAATGTGAAAACTTTGGTTACGTTAGCAAATATTCCGTTGGTTCAGTTAGTAATGAAGAAACTTGATTTTTATGGTTATGTTTATCTAAATTGCCCTCGAATGTGACCCATTGAAACAATAGAAATCAATAGATTATAGGATGATGGGAGGAGGGGGGGGGGAGGGTGGTTTGGATTTAACTGGATTTACTGGGCCTATAGTGGGTGTAAGAAACGCTAATTTTTTTAAAGTTATAAAAAAATAAAAAATGAAATATAAATTTTTTTTAAAAGAAAACATTTTTAGACAAAATAAAACTAAAAACATAAAAAAAGTTTTGTGTATGTTATACAAAATATGACTTAAATAATAGATTCACGGATGGGGGAGGGGAGGGGAGGGAAGGGTGGTTGATTTACTGATTTACTGGCTTTATGTTTGTGTAAAAAAATTGGCCAAATTTTTTAAAAGTGTATAAACATGAAAAGCACGTAAACATTTTTGGTAAAAAACAAAATGTTTTAAGATTCAACTAAAAACCAAAATAAATAAAAAGTTTTTGGTTATTTAATACCAAAATTACATGACTTAAAATCACATAGATCATCGGGATGGGTTGGTGGTGTTGACTTTAACTGGAATTTACTGCTGTTAGGGGGATGTTTAAAAATGCAAATTTTTTAAGTGATAAAAAAACATGAAAAAGCATAAAATTTTTGGGTAAAGAGCAAAAATGTTAAACTAATAAAGACAATAAAATAAGTTTTATGTTATACAAATATGACTTGAATCAACAGGATTATGAGATCATGGGTGGGGTGGGGTGTTGATTTATTGACATTTTACTCTGCTTTAGGGGTATTGAAGAGGTTTTTTGCATATCCTTAGTGGAGAGGTTGGTTGACAATTTTTTTTGTTAAAAACCAAATGTTTAGCTAAATAATAACAAAATGAATAAGTTTTTTGGGTTGTTATGTTAAACAAATACTGACTTGGAATCAATAGATCAATAGATCGTGGGTGGGGTGACATGGTTTGATTTAACCTGGATTTAACCTGGGTGCTTTAGTGGGTAACGCCTATTTTTTAAGTTTATAACATAAATGATAAAAATTTTGGTACAATATTTTTAAAAAAATAAAAATTAAAATAAAATTAATAAAAGTTTTGTTTTATGTTATACAAAATATGACTTGAATCACATAGATTAATAGATCATGGATGGGGTGGGAAGGGGTGGTCCTGTTTTTTAAAGGAGTGATATGGTGATTTTCTGCTTTAGAATGTGTTTTAGTTAATAACAAGGAAGATTAATTTATTTTTTTATTTTTATTTATTTTTTTTTCCTTGAAGGTTCTGAAACCATCATATATTCGAGATCTACAGACACGATAAAACATATATATAGGAAACCAATCATTGTTGTATACGAATGTTTCTACTCCTCGGCACCGGTCCGTTGCCGTTGTCAAATCCGAGTCTCATCAAAGACTCCAGACTCTCTTCTACGTCTTTCCTTCTCTGACTCCCGGACTCCGATTTTCTTTCTCACACTATCTCTTATTGCATTCCGTTCATTTCTACTAGGGACCCCCCCTCCGGGAGGCCGTCCCCCAGACACCTTTACGACTTATAACCCCCCAATATTCTAAGGATCCTACCGGGTTCGAATAACATATATAAGGAACAATATTGTAATTATTTTTAGGGGAAATATTTACAACTTCGGCCACCGCAGCTCGGGAGCTCAGCACCGGTGCCCCCGACTCTGGGAATCCGAATCCCTACTTACTTCCTTCTCCTCTAGTGTCATCTCCAAACCTTCAGCTCCTACCACTCACTTTCCATATTTGTTTAGGAGGCCAACAACCCCGGGATCGGGGGGGGTGACGGGATATTCCGTAACCTGCGTCTACCGACGAAGTTACGTCACACCCGTTAAAGCGGCCTAAATTTTACGGACCCTGTCCCGATAAGCGCGCGCTAACATCAAGGTAAGATAAATTATACTCGCAGAAAGAAAAGTTTTGCGGACACTCAGTCCCCTTGACTACATAATAGTATATAATACTTATATATTATATTCATATATTAATATATATGATATTATAGATATATATGTATATAATATATTATATATATATATATATTATAATATATATATATATATATTATTAGCTGGTCGCGGTTTAGATAGGACACCTGTATCTAAAAACCTACGATAGCTACATAAAAACTGAATACATTTTTCGATGGGATCCCGCGACAACATTTAATCGACGGAAAATGCAGAAGGTAAAGTAAAGTGGCAATCCAAGAAAATAATAAATTAGATTTTGATGTACGGACCAACTTACTTCTATCCTTCTCCGCAAAATTTCCTAAGACATGAGCCGCCAATATTAGGCCTCGGCCAAGATATCTTGAAAAGTACGAATTGTATCTGAGGAATTGGAATGAAAAAATTATTATTATTTTTTTTAATTTATTAACGGTAAAATGGCATGGCACCACCAAGAAGAGAGCTGGTAAAAAAATAATTTTTAAAAATATAAAAACATTTTTTAATTTAAACCGATCGGCCCGACAACAAAAAATGCATATGGGGATTTTTTAACACGTTAACCCTAAAATTATGTGAAAAGGATATAAAGAAAACATTTTTTTCCATTGGTAACAATGTTGTAAATTAAGGTTTTCAAACCGTAAGATGGGTATCTTAGTTTTAGGAGTTATTTATTAAGGTTAATAATTATTAAAAAAAATATATTTTTTTGTGTATCCTGCATTAAAATGTTCGCTGAATTCCAAAAATGGCCCATTCCAGTTTTTTATGGTAGCTATGCGCTGAGGTTTTGTTAGATACATGGGGGGCCCCCTAATCTAAACGCTGGCCTCTCACTATATAATAATATATATTATAATATATATATATATATTATAATTATATATATTATATTATATATATATTAAATATTATTTATATAATATATATATATATATATTCTATATATATATATAAAATGAAATATATATATATATATATATTATATATATATATATTATATATGCTTGTTATATTTTAGAGGAATGGATATTGCGGGAATGGAGGTTACGAAGCTCATGCGGTGTTTGGACATTATGGGAAGAACACATCGGAAGCCTACCGCTGTCCGTCAATCATTGTCACCTTCCATTTGACATAACCTTCAAGGAGTATTGTAGAGTGATTATATATATATAATTATATATTATATATATATATTATGATATAATACTATTAATTATATATATATATATATAATATATATATATATATATATATATATATATTATATTATATATATATATATTTATATTAATATATATATAGTAGCATCCCGAAAAGTGTTCAGGCATGTAACTAGAAATCTATAACCAGCTACACGAAAATAAATATAAATTTTATTTAATATATTCAAATGGAGAACTTAAAAAAAATATTAAAAAAAAACGATTTTTTTAAAAAAATTTACAAATTGTTAAAAATGTTGAAAATATTACAGTTTTTGAACAATTTTCGAAAAGATGCGCTTACTCCCGACTACAGGAACGCAAAGGTGCCAATTTGGAAATTTTCTTTTTTTTAAACGGACTAATACCCACGGGTAAACCAAGAACGATGGATAGAGTCGGGGTTTCTCGGAGGCCTACCGGGGGAGCGACGGGGGAGGGACTTCGTCCTCCCTCTGTCCCTCCGTCGGCTCGAACCCCCTAAAAAGGGATATAAAAAGAAAAATAATATTTTCTCACAAAGCCGTATAAAAAAGCCGGGTATTTGGGCCAACTTTTGCTCTCAGGAGACTAACGCAGGGTTTTCAAAGGTCAAATCACAGCTTGGCAGTATTTGCATGGTCTAAGTATATTAACTAACTACTTTAAGAAAGTTATTACATCAATTATTAGAATAAATAATTTTTTTAAAAAAGGGTTTCCTCAATGAAATTTCTTCCTGGAAAATCAAAAATGTATATTTATTTTTCCTATAGATGTTATAGTTTTCCTAGTTATAATGCCTGAACCTCTTCCGGAATGCTGGCCCAATATATATATATTTATATATATATATATATATATTATATATATAATATATATATATATATATATTATATATTTATATATTAATATAATATATATATATATATAATATATATATATATATATATATATTTCTGCGCAATGACAGCAAAGGACCAATTAACGATCAAGTATTTCTCTGACGTCTTAAGCCCCTCCCCATTTTGGATTGGTTTTTTTTGGGTGTTTATGGTTGGTTGTATGTTATTGGTCTTGGATGCTTGGGTATCCACGGACTGCACGGTGCACAAGCCCGTACATGTGTACTTATTTACTTGTAATAATATGTACGCTGGTTTGTTTCTGGTTTCTGGTTGTCGTTGTTTGGGGATTGGGTTGTTTTGTTGTTGTATTGTTTGTGGGGTTGGTATATCTGTGTCGCGGCGGTTGGTGAAGGCCACACACACAACCATGAAAGTCTAGGGGAATGGACTGGTTATAGTTTTAGGTTTTTTGGTCGTTTGATAATGCCGCTCGCCAATACAATATATATATATATATACTATATATATATATATATAATATATATATATATATATATATATACTTATAACTATATAGTATATATATATATATATTAATATATATATATATATATATTATATATATATATATTAATATATATATTAGGGATGTACCGGGTAGTACTCGGGTTATCGGGTATCCGGTATCGGTAGTATCGGGCCGAGTTTTTGGATGGTATCGGTAATCGGTACTCGGTATCGGTTTGAAATGGCGCGTACTTAGCCGATACCTTCTTACTTTTTGGGGTTGAAAAATTATGAGAAACTTTTAGAATTCATAAAAATCTATTTCGATATGATAGCTAGTCCCAAGTTTTTTGTTCTTTCTTTTCCTCGAATTTCCTTTTTAACTTAGATTTTTAACGTGTTTCTCCAACTTGGCTTTAGCGTAAACATTTACTATTTGGACAGCCAGTTATTATAATTTATACCAGACTTTATCTACTTCTTTAGTTTGATCAATACGTTTTTTTTCTTGTTTTTTTTTGTGAACGCACTTTCGTGAGAGCGTGTGAGTGCGTGAGTGGTTTTTAACAACATTCTGGATTATTCATATTTTTAGATATTTGCTGTAAATAGGGTTTTTATCGTTTTAAAAATTAGGTTTTAGCGTACGAATAAATTTTCCTCATTCTCCTTTGGTTTTTGTCTTTTCTTACTTATGTCTAGTTTTTTTTTTTTTTTTTTTTTTTTTTTTTTTGTGATTGGCGTGTTATGTGCGTGTATGAATACGCAAGACTTTGCATACACGGAACGTGGCTTTCCTTTTGACTTTACGCAAATCAAATGGCTTTGCACTCTAATCTGCATCCATAGGAATATACCTCTCTAACCTCTAAAACCCCTAATTTTACTGCTGCTTGTCTGGACCAGATGGCTAAGAGTTCATCCTTCAACTCGTTTTATATATATCCAACTATAACTTATTTTTATATAATTCCCGTTTGAAGGGTGGAGTATGTGCCGTATGTAAATATAAACATTCCTATATAACACGTATCGGGAGAATCTCGAATCTCCTACACCTTTTGATGTTATGTGGCTACACATCTTTTCTTCCTTCTACTACAACTATCTTGTGCTTCTTCTGCTACTGTTCTCCTAACAGACAGATTTTCACCCCTTTTTTGATTACCTTACTATTTCTCACGAAGACTGTTAATATCTTCTCATCCAAATACTGAGGTCCTCTATTTAGGGGTTTCAATGTACACAAAACACTGAATGTTGGTTCCTCTCGTACTGATTTAGTTGGGCGGAAGCCGAATCCAATTAGTATTCTCAACGATCTGGAGCAACCTAATTAACATAACCTAACACCACATTCCGGACTCGTCCCAACCGATTCTTAAACACACTTGACCTATGTTTCACCACTAGACCTTCTCTCTATAAAATCACCAACCTTCGCTCAGATCACGTATCTGACCACACCTTATATCAATTAATTTACATACTTTCTCTCCACACACTCTCCATCCTGCCTATGCAGGTTTTTTCTGGCAGCTTTGTTGGAATCGGGCCCGATGGGGGCATTGCCGTTACTTCTTAACGCTAACTATAATTGAAGTGATCTGCTTTGACTCTTAAGACGCTTCAGATTCTGCCGATACAAGTGGGAATGTAATTGTTGATGGGATGCGCAGGTTCATTCCTTCTTGGGCTAAATGTTTTTCTCCTCAAAATCCATGGTTCGATCCTGCTTGTTCCCCTGGCCATTCAGGCTAGAAAGACAATGCTTATCGGTGTGGAAAAATTCTCGTTCTCCTAAATCACTCTTGAATTTTCATTCAGGCTAGAATCGTTGCACGGGATACTCTCGACGAGCAAAGCGGACTTTTTCATTAAACGAAAATGCTCTGACACTCCTTGGTTCTCCTACTGACAATCTCTCTGGCTCTTGCCAAAACAAACACTCCTAACCCACTTCTTGTAAATCATCCTTTCCTCCTCTTATTGCGTCTGATGATTTTTTTGTTAATACTCAACTGAACAGGCCAATCATCTTCTTTGGCCTCCTAATTTTCCCTCTAAATTCAACCCTGGACGATTCTGGTATTCCTCTTCCTCCTCCTTCTCCTCTCAGGTGTCCTACAAGTGTTTTAAATGTCATTTCATTTGATCGGGTGCATGACAGCTCCTGAAATCTATGAACGTTCGGAAGGTGGTGGCCCGGATGGCATTCCTCTCCGAGTTTTTGAGAGGTGTGCTTCCGTGCTGACTCCACCCCTCTCGTTCAGCTATATTCTCTATGCCTCAATCTAGCACTTTCCCTCAGTGTTGGATAGCGGCGCATATGTCCTAACCTATTCCGAACAAAATGATCTGCTCTTATACTTCTACTTCGCCCCTAATAGCTCTCCCGTTGTATCTTATAAGATGCTTTGAAACCTTTTCAACTCTCACTTCTTAGATCATCGGAACTCTCTTTCCTTTATTTCTATTACCAGTAACGGCTTTCGGGTGCTCGAGATTCAGCTGGGGCGGGATAATTACTTTCCCGCTATTTTAACAGATTTATGGTTTTCCCGCCCTTGGGAACTAGGGAAGACCTTGTGTTGGTGGCGGGCCCTGTACATATTCCAATGCCTTTGGACCGGTATGGCACGGCGGGTCACTGCTCTCCAAGCTCCCCTTCTCTTTGGTTCTTCCTTTCCTCCTTCTCTTGGCTTACTTATGTCTAGCTTTCTTCAATCGACTCCAATGCTTGGCTTGTTGTTTGATGGGGGCGAACTTCCTTCTTTTTTCCCCTGTTTAATAGTGGTGTTCCTCCAGGGTTCCGTGTTTTTATCCTGCTACCTTTATTCCTAGCTTTTTCATCCACTGATCTTCTCAAACGTGCACATCTACTCATCCACTCATAATGTCGATGATTTGACCTTCATTCTTCAACTCATATCAACTTCTGCTGGGCCCTCTTTTACTTCTAAGAATGCCTCTCGGGTTTAATCTTTTCCGATTCACTCGTCGCTGATCTGGATACGAATATTCAGGCGTTGGGATCGTCTCAATTCTTGTGAACATTTATAATCTTTAAAAACCCAACTCTACAAATCTCTCTCTCCAAGACACTTAACTTTTCTATCTCTTTCGACCGTTCTCTCGTCTCTCCTGTTGAACAATAAATAACACCCTTGGCCTTAACATAAACAAAAAAAGATCTTGGAAACCTCAAATCACAGTGGTTGCTAAGGCGGCCTCAAAGAAACTGGAGTTCTGTTTAGAAGTGCGAGACTTTTTCCTCTTCTCAGTTATCCAGCTATCCAAGGGTCTCATCCGCCCTTGTATGGCGTTCTGCTCTCATATCTGGGTTGCGGGGGCTCTGGTTTCATCCGGGTTTTGGATAGGGCGAGGAAAAGCAAAAAGACCTTATAAACTGTCCTGTACTTTCTAGTTCACTTGACCCTTTATATTTGCGAAGCGATGTTGGTGCTTTATCCCTTTTCTATAGATACTGTAGAGAGACAAGTGCTCGAGGGAGCTATCCACTCGCGTACCAGCACCTTTACGAAGCCCTCGTAGCACAAGGGGTGCTGTGTCTGCCCATGAATTTTGTGTTGATGTTAGTAACTCCAGACTGGTTCGCTGCGTTGCGCTTCTTTTTTTCTTGCCACCTCTTGTTTGTGGACATTCCCTCTTCCATCATCTGTGTTCCCTACTCAATTTAATTTCGCCTCACTCTACAAGCCTGCGTCTGTTGCTCACTCTGCAATAATTTGCGTTAGATGAAATTTTTTGAAGGCGTTCAACACCCCTCTGTGAATAGGGTTCGCGCGTGACGCGGCGGTGACAACTGTAAACAAAATAAATAAATAAATAAAAGGTTCTAAATAAGGATTTCTTACAGCTAGCTGAACCCCACAGAATGGCACCACGATCCGACGGTGAACCACTTCTAGAATGCATTAAATAGCATAACCGAGGAGCGCTTGCCGCTTTGACAAAAAAAAAAAAAAAAAAAAAAAAAAAGAAGAGACAGAGAAGTGGAAAGCCGCCTTATCTGGCAACCCCTGGCAACAGCACGGATAGTGACGATGGTGGCTTTTCACGAAATAAACCTACTGACGATGGGAATTTGATAATGTTAGACCTTTGATAAAGTCATGGCGAAACTTGCATTGACATCTCATTCACCTTCAAAGAATCACATCCAGGGACACCTCATCTAAAGAACAGACAGAGACATCATCAAAGGAGCAAGATAATTCAAATTTGGCAGTCTGTGAACAGATAGGAGATGAGGCTTCTACGACAACCTGAGATGCTGCCCTACAAAAGAGAATCTTTCATGCGGTGGCATAAAAATGGGCCAAGGTTTTTCATTATTATCAGTGCTTGCGGCAAATAAATTATCAGCCCCTCCTTCATCAGTCGAGAGAGAGCGTATTTATAGTGTAGGTAGGAATGTAAACACCCCAAAAAGGAACAGTCCTCTCGCCAGATACCTACGGTGGAAACGCTTATGTTTTTGCATCAAACCAATTTGTGAAATTTTTGAATTTGAGTATTGACTGATATCTATCTTAAAGGAGTATTCTTTATTAATGTCATGTGTTGAGTAATAGCGTTTTTTTATTTCAACTTTTCGGCTGATTAATTGAGGTATCTTCTTTCATTATTTTTATTCTTTATATTGTAGCTAGTTAATGAATCTTCTTGTAAATTGTAAATCATGTTAAAACATAAAAGCTCGTAGCTAAACTTTGTTAATACTTTACTGGAAAATGGAAATGGAATATTTTTAAATAAACACAAATTAAATAAAACAGTTATTAATATTATATTTTGCAAATTCTTATTCCTTAAAGGTACTATTTTAAATTATATAAATAAATATAACTTGGGCACACCAAATATGAAAATTAAATGACTAACGTACTTGTTTGTACAGGATGCAATCTGAGTTGCCTCAGTGCACAATGTTTCTAATCTTATTACCTGTGAATTTATTATATTACATTAAGTATGGTATCGTATCGGTATCGTATCTCGGCACATAAAACATAGACGTACTCGTACTCGGTATCGGTATCGCTGTCGCCCTATTTTTCTGGTATCTATACACATCCTTAATATATATATATATATATATATATATATATTACTATATATATACTATATAATATATATATATATATGATATATATATTTATATATATATATATATATATATATATACTATATAATAGTATATATATAATATTTTATATACTATATATATATATAATTTTACCTTTTACATCTTAGATATAATTTTTAACTTTTATATTTAGTTTTAAATTTTTAGTATCTTTAATATTTTTCTATTTAAAATTTAAACTTTACTTTAAATAACATGTTAGCGCAGCCAAGCTAATGAAAGGCTTATACTGCAAAATGTATGACGTGGACATTCGAACAGGTCCTATTCATTTGAAAAGCAACATTTTTACGCGCTGTTCCACAACTTGGTAAATTCCCTTAATGGTCACAATTTTATTTTCAAGTTGGACAACTAAGCGGGCTATTTGGTGTTTCTCTTTACCGACTACAGAAGGAAAGATAATTTTCTCGGATTTTTCCTTTTTGAACATTTTTTTTTCATTCTTCTTCGCCTTACCGTATACTATAATAACGTGTACGTCGTAGTAATATATATATATATATAATATATATATTATATATATAATATATATATATATATATTATATATTATATATATATATATATAATAATTATATATATATAATATATATAATTTTATATATATAATATATATAATACTATATAGGGTTGGGATTAAAAAAAAAACGTTCGTTTTTTTAAAAAAAAAAAAACACGTTTTTTTTTAAAAAAAACGAACACACGTTGCAAATTTTTTTTTGTATTTTTTTTGTTTTTTTTTCCAACAAACTCTTTTTTAAAAACTTTGACAAGTCTTTTTACTTCTTTTTAGCGTCTTTATCTTTAATATACAATATGTTAAAAGACGTATGCAATATATAAAGTAGATTTTATTACTTAGTAAATTTTTATTTGTGCTCTAGGGCATATAACTATTACATTTCCACAATGATCTTGATTATTATTAATTATTATTATTATTATTATTATT